>VDFB02000009.1:41330688-41453903 GCA_007258455.2 Sequoia sempervirens
ACCCTAACAAAAATTAAGGCTATCATGGAATGGCCTATTCCAAAAACCATTAAGAAAATAAGGGATTTCTTTGGATTGACAGGGTACTATAGAAGATTTGTGAAGAATTATAGTCATATAGAAGCACCCCTCACCACTCTATGAAGAAGGATTATTTTCATTGGAACGAGTCCGCTAATACAGCATTTGAGAGATTAAAGGAGGCTATGTGTATAACTCCAGTGCTTTCCCCTCCTAACTTCACCAAGGAATTCATTGTGGAATGTGATGCTTCTGGAAATGGGATAGGAGCAAAGGTTCATGCAAGAAGGTCGCACTTAACTGCTTTTCTCGAAATATCAATTAAAAAGGTAAGAATAAACTAAAACCTATTTATGAGAAGGAAATGCTAGCAATACTCCATGCAGTGAAACAATGGCTCCCTTATCTATTGGGTAGACATTTCAGGGTTAAGACAGATCATGATAGCCTAAAATATTTTTTGGAACAACGACTATCTTCTGAAGAGCAACAAAAATGGGTCACTAAGATGTTAGGATATGAATTTGAGATTGTATATAAGAAAGGAAAATAAAATATTGTCGCAGATGCATTGTCAAGGAAGGATGAGAAAGATGAAGCCTTATTGTGTGCCCTTTCAATAGTACAAGCAAGTTGGGTGGAGGAAGCCAAAGCAGAGTGGAAAAATGATGTTGCGACAAGTAATCTCATCGAGCAATTAAAAAGTGATCCTAGTAGTTCAGATAAGTTTTGTTGGAAGGGAGATACTCTTTGGTATAAAGAGCGTTTGTATCTCAAGAATCTAACCTTAAAATCAAGATTCTGCCAGAGTTGCATGAGTCTCCTTGGGTGTAGTCATTCAGATTTTGAAGACATATCATCGAGTCAAGTAAGATTTTTTTTGGGAAGGGCTAAAAGGTGATGTTCAAAAATTTGTGGCTGAATGTTTGGTATGTCAAAGGAATAAAGGGGAGACAATTAAGACACCAGGTCTCTTGCAAACCTTATATATTCCTAGCCGCTGGGAAGAGGTATCCATGGATCTCCATCATTGGCTTCCCAAATCTAAAGGTCATAATGTCATCATGGTGGTAGTTGATCGGCTCACCAAATATGCACATTTCATTGCATTAGCAATAATCCTTTATAGCAAGTGCAGTTGGCTGTGCTTTTTGTATAAATATCCAAAAGCTACATGGTACACCTAAAGTTAGCTGTTAGTGATCGATCCTATCTTCACTAGTCACTTTTGGAAAGATTTATTCTCATGTTTGGGTACTCAATTGGCTCTTAGCTCTTCATACCAATTCCTCAATCGATGGGGAAAATAGAGGTTGTTAATAGCGCTCTGAAGGATATCTACGCTTGCCCACTTCGAGAAACACTCCCGCAGATTGGCTACCACTTTGAATGGTGGTATAACACTTCTTTTCATAGCTCATCAAAAATGTCTCCATTTTGGCACTTTATGGATATCATCCTCCTTCCATCACATCATCAATTAATGTCCCCAAGAGTTCAGGCAGTAGAAGACCACTTGCTTCATCAACAACAAGTACTTTCAGGACTCAAGGAGAATTTAGCCATGGCACAAAATTGAATGAAACAACAGGCATACCAACATCGTAGTGAAAGAAGTTTTGAAGTTGGGGATTGGGTCTTCTTGCGATTGCATCCTTATAAGAAAATCTCACTAAAGCAACAAAGAAAGAATAATAAGTTGTCTCCAAAGTATTATGGTCCATACCAAATCATGCAGAAGATCGGTAGTGTTGCCTACAAGCTTGAGTTGCCACCAACAACAAGGATACATCCAGTTTTTCATGTTTCCTGTTTGAAGAAGGTAATTGGGCATAATATTCCCACTCAAACAACACTTCCCGAGCTGGATGAAGAAGGAAGAATCATTTTGGAACCAGAGTGCATTCGTCAAACATGCACAAAGAAGCTAAGGAATAGAACTATCACTGAGTATCTCATCCAATGGAAGAAGTTACCAGTTGAAGATGCCACATGGATGACGAGGAGTTCATTCAAAAGTTTCCAAACTTGATTAGCATTGAGGACAATGCTTCTTTGAAGAAGGGGGGCATGCTACGCCCTTAATATTATTGTACATCGGGTTATGAATAGTCGGCTTGTGGCTATCTTAACTCTCTATTAAGTCATATTATCATTAGTATATTGTTATTTAGTTGTTTAGGTCAGCCTAAGTCTTATATAGGTGTGTCTAAGTCGGCCTAGGTGATATCCTTGGCATAAATAGGTATATATAGGAGGTTGTGAGTCTTATTTCATCATCAAGTGTGAAGTGTGTTCTCATTAGAGATATTTGGAGGTTTTCCCCCTCGAAGTGGCTTGTTATTCTCAGTTATTATCAAGTATTTGTAGCATATTTCATATCATATTCTTCTATTGTGCAAGTTATTTCATAACATGGATGAATGAAGCTAAGATTCCTTTGATACTATAAAGACTACAATTATAGAAGCACCAGTACTGGTAAGCCCATATTATATTAAAC
The DNA here is from genome assembly GCA_007258455.2 of Sequoia sempervirens. Taxonomy (NCBI): domain Eukaryota; kingdom Viridiplantae; phylum Streptophyta; class Pinopsida; order Cupressales; family Cupressaceae; genus Sequoia; species Sequoia sempervirens. The sequence goes on from VDFB02000009.1 coordinate 41,333,213, forward strand.
CTTTTTATATTTACTCATTCGCTTCTGGTCATACTTGTGCTGCAGTATTAACACAAAAGGGTGAAAATAAAGAAGAAAAACCAATTGCTTTTATGAGTGCTCCATTCAAGGAAGCGGAGTTGAGATATACAGATGTTGAAAAACAATCCTTCACTTTGGTAAAATCCGTACACAAGTTTAGACATTATATCCTCAGGAGTATTGTCAAGGATATTGTCCCATATTCAACTGTAAGGATGTTGTTGACACAAAGTGAGCTCAGAGAGAAGAGAGCTAAATTGGTTACTATATTACAAGAATATGATTTAGACATCATATCTATGAGGTTGATCCATGGACAAGCCTTGGTCAAGTCCATTACAGAAATAGATCCCCAAATTTTGAGTTAGCAATACATGTTAGATGAAAAGGACCAAGAAGACTGGTATTCAAACATTTGGCATTATTTGGTCAGCCATACCTGTCCTGATCATATGCAAAGGAATCAAAGAAGAGCCCTCAAGGTAAAATCACAAAGTTATATGATTAAAGGAGGCACTCTATTTAAAAGAAAACATGAAGGAATATATTTAAGATGTTTAAATAGAACAAAAGCTGATAAAGTGCTGTAGGAACTACATGATAGATTCAAAACAACTCATGGAGCACCTTTGGCTACTGCACACCTCATTTTAATAGCAGGATACTACTGGCCCAAGATTTTTAAGGATACTTACGAACATGTTAAACACTGTCCTACATGTCAGACATCATTAGATAAAGGAAGATTCAATGCTCAACCGTTGCAGTCGGTGATGGAGATGCATCCCTTTTCATAGTGGGGATTAGACTTTATTGGAAATATTAATCCTCCATCCTCAGCTGGACATAGATTTATATTGACCGCTATAGATTACTGTACCTGATGGATAGAGGCGTGCCCCGACAAGTGATGCACTACTAATGCTATCATCAAATTTCTGGAAGAGAACATTATCACCATGTTTGGAATGTCATATGCATTGGTATGTGACAATGGCCTTGCCTTTGCTTCATTAAATTTTTCTAATTGGGCATTCGAATATGGCATAACATTAAAATTTTCATCTAATTATTATCCATAGGGAAATGGATTAGTTGAATCATCAAATAAAAATTTGTTGGATATAATTAAAAAATTGATTGAAAAGAACCCTAGGGAATGGCATTCTTTGTTAAGGTTCGCCCTATGGGTAGATCACACTAGAATGAAAGCTGCATTAGGGAATTATCCTTATCATTTGGTTTATGGGGTAGATCCTATACTCCCAATAAATTTAAAAATTCCTACCTGGCAATTTGCACAAGAATATATTGGATTAGATGACCAAACCAAAGCTCGATTGTTGCAATTGATGCATTTAGATTAGAAATGTGTTGGAAGTGGAATTACTATGAGAGGGGGGGGTGAATCAGAGTAATATATAAAAACTTTTTTCTTTGACTTGAAATACAGATTTGAACTTTCTGACATTGAACAAATGAGTGACTTGTATATGCAATGTGAAAATTGAGTTTTGAATGATTGTTTTCCAATGACTTAACCAAACATAACATGAATGCTTAACAACTCATATCAAAGCATGATATACATTGTTCATATAAAAGCTGAATGAACAACTTTTTGATGCTTTATTTTACACAAGACACTAACTCACTTATGGAAAAATTTAACATTCATACAATAAACATGAACAATTGAACATTGATCTTAAAGACAACTTGAAACTGTGGTAAAATATCAGAGCATTGCATAAACCATTTTAACATATAACAAAATGAGAACTTAAGCAAGATAAACACAAACCACACAAAAGAGAAACACAAAAATTTGACGAGTGGAAAACCCTCTTGGGGTAGAAAAACCACTCCAAAATGCTTTACAGACTTAATTCCAAACTTATTACAAAGTTTTTTAGAGCACCAACTTAGTAATAATGTGGAGCACCAACTCCAATAACAATGTGGAGCACCAAATCCAATAACAAACTGAAGCACCCACTTCAAGTTAGAAGCACCAACTTCTTTTGAAACAAAAAACTCATAATATTGCAACCTGTTGGGACCTTATAACTGCACTAATTATTTGCAGTCACAAAATCACAATAGGGTTCAATAATGCCCACTAAAAAATGTATTTGCATATGACAATACAAATATTCTCACTGAAAAACTCAATGTAATCTCTGTAATACAACCAGAGACATAAACAACATAAACCCTTTTTTCACCTTTTTCAAATACAAAAGATATCATTGTAATAAACCCTCATACCCTTTTCAACAATACTCTATTTTTTTCTTATAACTTCTCATCACTATTTTCTCTTTTTCAACAAATATTCTTTTCAGAACCTCTCCACCAAATAATGGCTTATTGCCATTCTTTATATACAGCATAAAAACTGAAACCCTTGTTCCAAAATGTGAGACCTCGAGTCAAGAACCAAACCCTCGAGTTAGGGTTTCTAAATCAAACTAACAAATACAGTTGAAGTAAAAGATATTTCTTTCTTTTTCTGAATAAAATCAATTGTAATAATTTCTTTTCTTTTCGAGAAAAATAGATATCATGAGAGTAAAATTTCTTTCATTTTTATTTATTGCAAGACAAATGTAAATGATCTTTTTTTTACCTTATTCACTTTTGAAGAAGAAACTTGCAGAAGTTACCTCATGGCAGTTTGAAACAAAATCCTATAAAATCCTCTATTACTTCTGCTTCCAGCTCGTGGAGAGTCCACCAACCAACTCACCACTCTTCATAATCTAACATATCTGAAAGCCAAGCCAAAATACCATCTAGAATACTCTCAAGCTGAACTGTAATATTTTCATGGTGGCACAACAAGGGTTTCAAACGCTATATTCTCATCTCGTGCTTCTTTCTTTATTTTTCCATTTGATCTCTAAGTCTTAAATACTTTATTCAAAAAAGTATAATCTTTGAAGTCCACATCAAATGATATTAAACATCATTTGGAATTTGGAAGAGACCGACACAATAATAATAAAATGATGAAACTATTATGCTGTCGATACCCGATATCACTCAAGAGTTTGAATATTCCTTGGTCACTGTCATGTGACTTCAAATAAAGTCAATCTCATGTCAAATATAGGAGGCCCGAAACAATATTACTTGAACATTGTTTGTCAAATGAACACTTAACCCAATAATAAACACTATAGCCAGCTTGAGTGCAAAGTGAATGCACTTTAAAACAAAAAACAAATACCTTAATGCCGACCAAGACATTTACCAAAAACTTATATCACTTATAAACCATGTGCCAAGATATATGTAAATATGGCATATGCATGAAACTCAAATATTGAACCCATGTAAAATGTGAAGGCCCAAGTGTATGTCGAAATACACTTTGTATGAAGTGATATGGTAAGCCCAAGCAATACCATTGCTTATTGCCTTTTGTAAATAGATGCAATATATATATGTATTATTGAGTCAAAAATGAACTCCATGTAATGAAAATCTTATGCAACTATATACAATAGCCAACTCATGAATACAAGTCTGACTATGTATCAATACTAGGTAGAGAATGAAATATAGCTTGAAAGAGCCTTGTGAGAAAGCAACATACCTCATGTGAACTTAAGCCAAATGCCATAGAAACAAAACCATATTATCTTCAATCTGAGTAGTGATGTAACAGAGCAATCATCTATATATGTCTGAATAGAATCAAGTAAGAACTAAAAATCATCATGCCAAAATGAGTCCCATCCGATTCAGTATCAAAAAAATATAATGATCAAACATATAAAATGATATCACTTGAAATCCAATACCAAAACCCAACACTTGTATAAGCAAGATAACCTTTATCTGCACATGAAGCTTAACCTAATCAGTACCACAAGATATAACAAATCTGAATGTAAACCAAAGCCATAATACTGTTCATAGCCAAGGTACTGAATGCCAAAATAGGAATAGACCAAGAGTAAGCCAAGACTGAATCAAGTATCACAATGTCAATACCAAAATTCCATGAGTCATAATACCAAAGTGCCAGAATTGAACCAATGAATATGCCAAGACCAAAGTGCCATATTATCATTTTTGACATCAAGGACAAATATGCACAAAGAGAAAGTCAACAAAATGAACATGAGCCATAGATCATTTTGCTAAACATCAATCCATAGTGAAAAGATGGTTTGATAAACATGCCAAGTTAAAGATTTTCAAAATATCCGATTTGGTCCTATATTGGAGTAAAGCCCATGAACGTAACAATGAACATGGAAATTTTAACGATCATGGACAGGCCCATACCAAATTTCTGAAATTTTGGGTGATAGTACTTATAGATTAAAGTCCTTGACTGGAGAAGATATCCCATTACCTATGAATGGGCAGTTTCTAAAGCATTATTTCCATTCATGAGTGTAAATAGGTTTTTTTTTGTAAATAGTTTTTGGGTGTTGTTTTTTTTTTTGGGTGTTGCGTTATAAGAATTTACATTGATTAACAACTTTTGAAGGTTTACAAGTCAATAGAATGTCAACTCTAGATTTTTAATCTCTTTTATGACCGAAATTAGTTTTCCATTTATAAATTGTTCAGAAATTGTTCAATTTTATGTACTCTGGTTAGCATGAATTATTCAGTTGATGTTGAGCTACAAAAGAACACATTTAAATCATTCTACTGAAATTTGGGATAGCAGTTGTTTGCATTAATTGAAAAATAAAAAGACTACCTTTGCTACCTCTGTAATTCCCAACCTAATAGCAGTGCTTCAATGCTTGCAAGTTGATAAATGAGCTATTATTTCAAAAAAAAAAAGTGAAAATGAGCTATCATTGCTATATCTTATAAAAAAAAGTGATATCAACTCTTTAGGCTATCCAAATAACTCTACCAGGGCTATGGATGCTTGACCAGTAGTAGAGCTATGTTTGGGGGAATTACAAAGATAACCTTGTAGGGGCTATGGATGCCTGACTGGCAACAAGGCTCTATCATTGGTTGGATTAAAAGGAATTGTCATATTATGTAGGTTAATGCAAACAGTTGATATTTCTAAGTTTACTGTAGAAGAAATTAATCAATTGCACACACGTGGGCTTAGTAATACTTAATTATGCATGCTAACCAGAGTAAGATTTGGAAATGGAATAAGATCCTTTGATTTATAATTAGAACACTAAAGAAAGTTGGAACATTGATGTTAGATCTGGAATTGACTTTCTATTGTTTTGTTTAGTTTTGTTGGTTGCTAGTTGTTGTGTAGTCTCACAACACGTCCCATTTTGCTCCTTTGGTAAAATGTGGACCCCACCTTTTTTTTTTTCTTTGCTTTTTTTGCTTTGTTGTTTTTGTTCTCCTCGACATGGTTTTAATTGATGCTTGGCCTGTTGCTAGTTGTTTCTTAGTTTCACTTGGCCTCTTTGATGATGCACTTTTTACCACTTGGTATTTTGGTGTTTCAGTATGTCTTTATGGTTCATTCTATTACCGCAAACCAAAATTCTGGAATCTTGCGTGAGGAAAAAGAGTTTGTGTCTTTAAAAAACTTTAGTTCCGCCCAGTATGTTGTTAATCGAATTGTATAAACTTGGTAATTTTATTTTTATCAGAGTCTGGTGCTTTATTGTTTTCTTCAAAAGTAAAAGTTGGAAACTAGAAAGTATGCTTTGAAATGTCGTCAAGTATATCTTCCGGTTTTGGTTTCCAGGTTTTGTTTTTTTTCTTGTTCTGTTGTTTTTTTTTTCTCTTTTCTCGAGAAGTATTTTTCAGATCCCGGTGTTATGTGAATTCTTTCAAAGACATTATCGAAAGTTGTAACTCCAGTGATCATCATTAATATCATATCACTAATGGCATATACCCTGTATAAAGTTGGCGTGACATGTAACTGCCATAAATAGTCATCGCGCTGTCTTTCTTCTAAAATGGTGAGCCAACTCAAAAATCTACGTGTTGGTAAGTTGAACCATAATCCGTAATGATTACACATTTATTCTAGGAATTAATGCGAAATAATAGGTAATTAATGAAGGTGGAAAACTACCTATGTACTTGGCACCACCTCAAGCGTGTAACTGCTTTTGCAATACTCCACTTTGCATCATATTGCAAACTTGCTCAAGACATTGAATTCACGAAGCTACTTTGGCGCGCAAGTAGAGGTAAAATTTTCAAGAAACTAAGTTGTAGTTATCCAAGTGTTTTGGAGGTTGTACTCTGAAGAACCATCATTTTAACCAGAACTAGGTATGTTCTAAATAACTGATTTATTGATAAAAGTTTCTCAGAATGGAAATCTTCGATAATGGTATTTTCTCATTCTGAAATTGGGATATTAATTTTCCTTTGAGTTGTTAAAATTGATCAAAGAATGAATTGAAAGTGTTATGAAATGTAATTTTTGATTAAATCTAACCCTAACTCACATACATAGACAAATATTTTAAAAAATTGCAAAGCACACTATATCGAAAATGAGCACTTCTGAAGTAAGAGCAAAAGATGAATTCAAATACTGCAACTCACAAGTAGTGCCCATTAATGTGGTGGTCATAGATACCCACATGGGATGGTCTTCTGACATTGAAATCCGTTCACGGATGCTGCTAGAAAATGCTACCCAATGTACTAAAAATGCAGTATCGAATGGGTTACTTCCTGTAGGAGGGCTTCCTCCAGCGATGGAAGCTCTAGAATTAGTAATGCAATGCATAAACCATTATAATCCAGCTAAAAGGATTGTTGAAAAGGAAGAAAGAACTTATGCAGAATTGTCTTAGAATGGAATTATGTGTACATTTGGTCTCCCCTCCTACACAAGGATGTACAATGTCAACCTGAAAGCAAATTCCAAGACATATCAGAGCGCTAAAGAACACAACAAAGAAATTGTGAGCACCCAATGGTGCTAACAACCAATCACCCCATAGATCAAAGTAATTCAGAGGTCCAAGTTTAAAAAGGAAATGCAAGATATAATAACTTTGTTGAACAAAGTAGCTGGTTTAAGAGATGCAAGTAGGTTCGAACCCTGGATGTTTATGATAATATCTCAAATGATAGAAAATCTTGTAGAGTTGCATTGGGGAAAATTGATAAGTGATAGATTACATGAACAAATTAGTACATCCCCTAAAACTAGATGTTTCTACATGTTGTCATATGTTATTTACTCCTGTGCTATGAGAGCCAATAAACATTTATTAAAATAGATTGGTACTTTGGGCACAAAAATTGGCAATAGTTTGATATATGCACATTTACCCCAAATCATTGTTCATGGGTATAAAGGTGATTATAGAAAAGTTAATGATTTGTTCTCCATGAAATTGGTAAGAACAATGGAAGGTGATAAATCCAAGAGATTATCCCTGGAAGCACAAAGTGCCATTCGGCCTATGGGAAGCTGGTACATATAGTTCCCAACTTACTCCTACATCAGAGTGGAGGGATTTGATGGACACCCATTTATGTTGCCTAGGTATCCTACAGATAAAATTGTTTTATTGAAATTTGTGAGACAGTTAAAACCATCTCAGGCTCTTTATAGCCATGCTCGTAAGAAGGCCTCTTTTAAATTTCCTATTACAATAGGGAATTATAAATGCAGTGCAATTAAGGTGGCTGATTTATGTGAAGAGGAACTAAAAACTTACAATTTTGAAGAATTTCCACTTTAGAGAATGTACTATGACGTGGAAGGAAATATTGAAAAAAGAATAGCTAGTTATCATGCTCATGTACATCATTTAGAAGATTATTGGCTTAATTGTGAAGATAAGCACGAGGTCAAAAGGAAAAAGTATGAAAGAATGACTCTAGGGTTTGCTCGAACATTCAAACTCTATGATATCCTAGACCAACTGATGGAAGATGATGGTCAGGTGCTAAATCAATTTTATAATAATGACAGGATATATTATGAACCCATTCCAGACCCAAGTGTTGAGATGAAGATATTACATCTATTGATGATTGTACTAGGCCAGTCATAAGGTACACTCAACATTGGATTAATGACTTTTGTAAAAGTTTAAGAGAAAGAGGAATTGAACCCATCTACTCAGAAGATAAAAGGAGAAAGAAAAGAGATGAAATTGCTTTTGAAAGCGGAGAGCCTATCAAGAAGAAAAGAAATACTAGTAAGGCTACTCGAGGTGTTAGAATTGAAGAAAGAACCTCTAAAACATCAAGACATGAAGTTCCCACGAAGTTATCAGAAAAACATAAATATGCAGAAACTGGTAAAGATAAGTCTAAAACAAAACCTAAAGGTGCATCTTCTTCTATAGCTAGATCAAGAACTAGAATAACTATTGATGAAGGAACCAAAATTACAAAGAATGTTGGTACACAAACTAGATATGCATCTCAAAGAGCTGCAACATTATTTACTTCTCCCCCTTCTATCATATCGCCATTATGAAGCAAGCACTGGGTGGGACTCCTGTGGGTCTAGAAGAAATTTCTGAGGAAGATGAGGCTAGAATTAAAGAACAAATAGATAGATGGGGTGCTATGTGGGAGAAGATAAAAAAAAAGAAATCCAAAGATAAACCTACAGTACACTCAGTGATAGAAGAAATGTAGGATACAAGCTCTAATCCCATAAACATTGAAGAAGAACAATTTATTCAAGGAACACTCGCCTCAGAGGTAGGAAATCCTAGCTTACTTGAAATGGAAATAGGAGGAAATGAAGAGAAAAATCCTATTGATAAGGGAGTTAATGAAGACACTCTTGATTCTCAATTTTATTTTGAAAATGTGCAAAATGTTAATAAGCCTTCATAGATTTCTGATGAAACAAATGAGGTTCATGCTGGAATTGAAATTGAAACTAAAATTTTAGAAGAAGAAGCTACATAGTTCACAGGAGATAAAATTGAAAATGAAGAGAATCCTGGTGTAGCTGTAAATGAAGAAGATAAGATTCAGAGAGAAGAATCAGAAAATCTGTATAGATAGGAAAATATAAGTTTCCAAACAAAGGAGGCAGTGCCAAATCCTACTAATACCGATTCTATGTCAGAAGTTGATAAAGAAATTCCCATTTCACAAAATATGGAAAGTCACAGAGATGAAATTCTTGAGCCAAGTAATAAGCAGAAACAAAAAAGAGTTGCAGAGGTGCAAAAAGATGGTGATACACCTGATTGGTTAATTAGGGAATTAGCTTCTCCCATGGAAGTAGAAATATTACCTCTGAATCTCAGTAATTTCATACAGGAAGTAAATACTCCTAAACCTAGGCATAGATCAAAAGCAAAGAATGTCATACAAAGGAATGCGGATGGTAACAAAACTATCCAGATAGCTACTCCAACAAATGACAAAGATAGACATGAGATTACGCCTAAGGAAAAAAAATCACAAGTATTAATCTTGGACACTCATATTGGTAGCAAGAACTAGAAGAAATAAAAGTGAATTTGAATGCTATTGCTGCCAGAGTACAAAAATATAAACAAAACAAAAGAGAATTGAAAGAATGGTTTGCTACATTGGATAATTTTATCAAATCATTGACTTTATCTGGTCAAGGACAAGCTAAACTACCTCAACATCCGGTTCTAATGTCACAAGAGCAAGTAGATGCCATTACTGTAGTTCATCATAAAATGAATATATTTGAAGAATAGATTGATTATTGGATAAAGCAAGGAGATGAATTTATTATAGATGCAATAAAAATGTACAGGGAAGCATATCGTCGTTCAGAGAAATTGAAAAGATTTGAAGATGAATGTAAACTTCGCCAGGAACAAGTTATTGACGAAAGGCGAAATATGGAAATTCTCATGCAGACAGATGTCCAAGAGTTAATACAAAATGATATAATATTAGAATCTGAAATTTCATTGCCAGGAAAGTGGAAGAAACAATTGAAATGGGAAGGTGACATGTTAATACAATGTATTGAAGGATTTGAATGAGTCACCATTGAATGCAGAAGACTGATAAGATAAAATCAAGAATTTGTTGAGGTATTGTCATGTGAAAGCTTTGATCCTCAAACATTAGGGCATGATGGTAAGTAAGCTAAAGCTTTCAAAGAATGGATAGAAAGAATAAACAAAGATCTTGTTCAATTGTTGACAAAGGAGGTTATCGATGAAATAATACAGTGCAAAAATGTTATAATTAAATATGAAGCAGAAAAAGCACAGAAAAATGATGTCCTACTTCAAGTGACCAAAGAATATATTAGGCTCAAACTTACATGGAGAGCAATAAGAAGGATTTCAAAGGAACACATGCATCGAATATTAAGAGCTTTTCGATAGTGCCAATTAAAGAAAGAAGGAAGAAATCCAAAAACAGAGTCATAAGCAAATACAAAATGAACCGAATACTGGATACTGGAAGTGTAATATAATCTATTTGTTGTTAATTTTGTAGGTTGGTTCTAGTCCCGGTAGGTGTTTTTCATTTTGGTATTTCAAAGGAAATTTTGTAGCCTCGGTGAAGATAAAGTGTTCATGCTGAAGTATGGAGAAAAGTGTTGCTATGGATAAAGTCAAAGCTTTGACTTATTCTAGAAAGTTCTTGATGACAGTTGGCATGTGCCACATGACACATTTTAATTTGTTGCTTCTGATTTTCTCTGAGACACTTTTAAGCTGAACTTTTGGGGTGCTTTGTTTCTATAAAATGCCATCTCCTCCCACATTTTTATTTTAAGTTTTGAATTTGTAGATGTTGGAGGAGCAAAAACTTCTTTTAAGTTTTGTTCTTTTTTCCAATTTTCTGAACCATTTCGGTGTAAAACTTTATATGCACGTAGACATTAATTGATATCAGAGCTTTATGGATAGCTACCTATCTAAGTATCTTTTGTAGCTAGTTTTGTAAGTTCGGCTGAACAAGAATGTATGCTATACCGTTTAAGGGTGCATACATAACCTATTTGGTGTCCATAAACGAAACCCCCTCTTTAAAAGCTTGCATCATTTTATACGTAGTTGTGAAGCAATCTGGTGAAGTATAAAGCAATTTGCTCTGTTTTAATTAATTCTTTGGGGAATTCGTGGAGAATAACCAAGAAATTTTTTATTTTTTATGTTTTTCCTTAGAATAGATGCTTATATTTTATGAAAATGTTTTAAAAAAAAAAGTGAATGGAAATAGTTTCGTTGATTTTTTTTTATTTTCCATGAAATTGTTGAATGCTTAATGCTAAATCTACTTAAGTGGTAGCAAAGAATTTGTTTTATTCATGAAATATTATGATGAATCTTTCAATTTCATGATGTCATTGGATGATAAAATTGAAGTTTTGTGTGAAATGTTAGTGATCCTTGATAAAACTAGAAATGATCATATTCCCCTATGAAATTAACAACAAAATTGTCACATCATTACCCAAGAGCTATGTTTAGTGTAATCATGACCTGATTTATGGAGACTTGGGATTAAACGGAAGTCAATCTTTGTTCTTTGAATGCAATATTCTATCTTAGGTTGTCTTTCTTTCATATCTTTCAAGAAAGGTAGGCTTTTCGTGGTCTTGTCTGTGGAGAATCTATACGAGCTGTTTACTGCGAGTAAAATCATTGTCAACACTTACGAACTCTTTGTTTGAGCTTATAGGATTAAATTGAGATCCTTTACAATAACCTCTCTTAGTTTTTGTTATCTCAGAGTTGTTTTCCCGTGGTGTCCAGTTTTCACTTGATGGAGAAAGTGTCAAATGCAAGCAGTGTAAAGTTGCGAAGTGGTGCAACTTTTGTTCTGCAACTCGTGTGACTAAATGGACCATTCCAACGCATTTGTATGGGTATGTTTATGCTAGGAGTGGTCCTCTTTTGCATCCAAACACGCTGAACCACTCTGAGCTATGTTCAACCGACTTGATCCCTTAAGGGTCTAAAGTGCAAAAGGGCATCAATCTTTGACAGGCTACTACTAAAAAAATGTGATACTTACGAACTCTTTTTCTGACCCTACGAGATCATGTTGGGCCCCTCTATAATAACCTCTCTTTGTTTTTTTTTTAATCTCGAAGTCATTTTCCTATGGTGTCCAGTTTTCACTTGATGGAAAAAGTGTCAAATGCAAGTAGTGTAAAGTCACAAAGTGATGCAACTTTTGTTCTGCAGCTCGTGTGACCAAACAAAATATTCCAATGTGTCTAGATGGGTATGTTTACACTAGGCATGGTACTCTTTTGCATCGAAACACACCGAATTACTCCGAGCTATGTTCAACCGGCTCAATCCCTTTAGGGTCCAAAGTGCAAAATGGCTGCAATCTTTGATGGGCTATTACTTAGAAACCATGATTTATATGAACTCTTTGTCTAAGCCTATGGGATAGAATTGGGCCTCTCTACAATAACCTCTCTCATATTTTGTTATCTCAGAGTCGTTTTCTCTTGATGGAAAAAGTGTCAAATGCAAGCAGTGTAAAGTTGCAGAGTGGTGCAACTTTTGTTCTGCAATTTGTGTGACCAAACAAACTATTCCAACATGTTTGGATGGGTACATTTACACTAAGTGTGGTCCTCTTTCACACCCAAACACGCCCAATCACTCTGAGCTATGTTCAACCGACTCGATCCCTTAAGGGTCCAAAGTGAAAAAGGGCAACAATATTTGATGGGCTACTACTCAAAAATTGTGATGCTTACAAACACTCCGTTTGAGCCTGTGGGATCGCGTTGGGCCCCTCTACAATAAACTCTCTTATTTTTTTTTATATCAAAGTCATTTTCCCGTGGTGTCCAGTTTTCACTTGATGGAAAAAGTGTCAAATACAAGTAGTGTAAAGTTGCAAAGTGGTGCAACTTTCATTCTACAACTCATGTGACCAAATGAACTGTTCCAAAGTGTTTGGATGGGTACGTTTACACTAGGAATAGTCCTCTTTTTCATTCAAACACGCTAAATCACTCTGAGCTACGCTTAACCAACTGATCCATTAAGGGTCTAAAGTGCAAAATGGCTGCAATCTTTGATGGACTATTACTCAAAAACCGTGGTGCATACAAACTCTCTGTCTGAGCCTACAAGATCGCATTATGCGTCTCTACAATAAACTCTCTAAAATTTGTTATCTTGGAGTCATTTTCCCGTGGTGTCCAGTTTTCACTTGATGGAAAAAGTGTCAAAAAAAAGTAGTGTAAAGTTGCAAAGTGGTACAACTTTTTTTTTGCAACTCATATCATCAAACAAAATATTCCAACGCATCCAGATGGGTAAGTTTATGCTAGGCATGGTCCTCTTTCACACCCAAACACACCGAATCACTCTGATCTATGTTCAACCGGCTCGATCCCTTAAGGGTCCAAAGTGCAAAATGGCTTCAATCTTTGATGGGCTATTACTTGAAAACCATGACACTTACGAACTTTCTGTCAGAGCCTACAAGATCGCGTTGGGATCCTCTACAATAATATCTCTCAGTTTTTGTTATCTTGGAGTTGTTTTCCCGTGTTGTCCAGTTTTCACTTGATGAAAAAAGTGTTGAATGCAAGCAGTGTAAAGTTAAAAAGTGGTGCAATTTTCATTCTGCAACTTGTGTGACCAAATGAACTATTCCAATGCATCCTGATAGGTATGTTTACACTAGGCATGGTCCTCTTTCCCACCCAACCATGCCGAATCACTCCAAGCTACATTCAACCGACTCGATCCCTTATGATGGCATGCAAAACAATAAAAAGAGAAACATTCATACGACAATTGAGAAGTTTGATTTTTCTACACCAAAAGCATATGATTATCCTCAGGACTAGCAAGTGCAAGATGTTTTTTAATTATCCGTCTTTCCCTTACAACAATACACAACCAATTGTAAATGCATACAATGGTGGAACTTGGAAACATTTTATTTTTCCTCAATTAACAACTTTGGTTATGAAGCATTTTGTCATTTTCATTTGAAATGATTTTCTATGCTAGAAAATTGGAGTCTAAGAGAAAAAAGAGATGCTCTCACATACATTTATTATTTAGTGTGATAAATAAAGTTTTCACCCAAGTCCATTTCTTATTTTTATTATAAATTATAAAGATTTCTCCCAAGTCCATTTCCTATACATGAAATAATATTGCAAAAATTTGACATATACATCTTTTGACATGTTTATAGGTGATGGATCAAGAACATAACAATTCATTTTGTATTGTGATGATTATGCTGTGAAAATTTTTAAATACTATTCAAGATAAATGTTTGTATGATAATTTGTCAAGAAGTTAACTACTCATCATCTACTATGAATATTATGTTTTGCAAGTGTTGTGAAGATTATGTATCCTTTGCTTAATTGAGTTGTTACAATCAAAAGATTAAATATACTGGAATCTTTTTATGAAACATCTCATGGAATACCAATTGAAAACGTGTTTTTTTCTTTTAGATAAAGCATTTGATGAAACTGTTTGATATAAACTAAATTGAGATATGTAAGAACAAGGGAGCATTAGGAAATACATTTCTCAAGGATCTTAAATAATCCTTCTTACCAAATTTGAAAAAGAATGATAAGCTTATGGTTGAAAATTTTGTAGTCATCAAAGTGGGTACTAATTCTATATTTTATAGATCGTAATTATTCTTTATCTTTAAGATCTTCTAAGTTTGGAAATGGTTTCACCAAGTTGTGAAGGTCGAACTATTCTTTATTTAGTTATGCCTTTGTGGGTTCATTTGCCTTATCTGTTGTTGCAATTTTGGGTGGATTATTGCTTTCAAAGTATTGGGAATGTTTTTCCTATTTTCTAGTTGGTAGTTGCCATTCTAGAAGGCTTATCTATTGATATATATATTATACTCATTCTTAATCAATTATCAAGTTAATAATCAATGTATTTATTTACAGTTAATATTTTCTTTTCAATTTGTGCAATTTTGTAATTTGTAACTCTACTAGTATTCCTAGAAATATTGAAGTTTTTTAGCATCAATCAATAAAGATGTAAGACAAACCATGAAGGATGACAATGATCAATGCTAGGGCTAACCAATTAATAATTATACACGTGAATAAGTCAAGCATACATGTGATAAGGGAAGCACAAGTGTTGAAATACGCGTAAGCCTTGAAGTATACACATGAATAAATAGTATACACAAATTAATACAAAGTATATGCATGAATACAAGGTATAGCATGAAAAAATGTAAGTCACAAAGTATACATTGGAATTCACGTAAGTCACAAAGTATACACATAATTTGTAAAGTATACACTTGAATACATGTAGCTCATATCTATCGAATCATGGATTTATAATGCAAACATGGACACCATCGATAAAAATGATTTACATATTAACCAAATATCCATATAGTTATACATCAATATATGTCAATATAAGTATAAAATATATACAAAATAGCCATATAGGCTTATGAGAATTCCATATAGGCATACAATGTCAAATATATCCAATACAAAATATGTACAAAAATGCCATATAGGCATACAACAAAGGGCTCTAGAATTAAAAGTCATTGCTCTCCATGCTTTGGAAACAAATTCTTTCCCTTTTCTTGTTGATCGGATGGTGATAAATATGTCACTTATTTTTTTTGAGGTCAAGGAGTGCTCTTGGTGCTCCTCCCAGGGTTTAGTTCCTAGTCAAGCTGTATTTGTTACAATAACAAGTAAAGACATTAATATATAGAAATTACATTATAAAAAATGATATATTTAACTAAATAATCACTTACTGCCACAAGATGATTACTCTTCAAGAGGGAAAGGTTTGTGTGCCCATTTTGAGGTGTGTTAAAGCCCTATAGAGTCCATCCAAAGAGAAATTAAACTACGAATCAATAATGGCTTGATTTGTCACTAACTAACAACTATAACAACAAATGTAAATTGAAATTTAGTAATCTGCCTCATACCTCCGTGAGAGGCATCGAGGAGTCTATAGCAGATGAAACAACAAGCTCCATTTCCCTATGAACATTTGGAGGTGTATCCGCTTCCAACATCTAAAAATAAAAAAACAAATTATTCAATCATGAAAACTACAATAGTGATTCAAGTCATGGCTTATAATGTATGAGATAATGAACAAATTTTTGAGTACTTATTAAACTATATATTTCTGACTATCATGCTTACTATTTTCCCTATCCATAGCTTGTTCGAAAGCACCTATTTTTAGGCTTTTATCCATAGCAGCAAGACCATCATTCGTTTGATAAAATTCTTTGGTAGACATGTACGATAACTGTGGTAGCATAGAGAAGGCAGTGAACTGTTTGAAAAAATGCCTCAAAGAAATGTGGTCTCATGGTGATGGAATGGCATTCCATCACCATGAGACCACATTTCTTCAAGGCATTTTTTCAAACTACTCACTGCCTTGACTATGATATTGCTTACTATTATGCTTTGGTAGATTTTTTCCAAGCATCCATAGTTTGTTGGAAAACACCCATAGCCATAGCAGCTGTTTGATAAAATATTTGGTAGACATGTATGGAAAATGTGGTAGCATAGAAAAGGAGGTAAGCTGTTTGAAAAAATGCCTCTAAGAAATGTGGTCTCATGGTGATGGAATGAAATTCCATCACCATGAGACTACATTTCTTCGAGGCAGTTTTTCAAACTACTCACTACCTTGTCTATGCTTACTATTATTCTTTGATATAATTTTTTCCAAGAATCCATAGTTTGTTGGAAATCACCTCTTTTTAGGATTTTAGCCATAACATCAAGGAAGTGAGTTGTTTGATAAAATGCTTTGGTAGACATGTATGGAAAATTTGGTAGCATAGAAAAGGCAGTGAGCTGTTTGAAAAAATGCCTCAAAGAAATTGGGTCTCATGGTGATGGACATCACCATGAGACCACATTTCTTTGAGGCATTTTTTCAAACAACTCATTGCCTTGTCTATGCTATTAGTTACTGTTATTCTTTCATATATTGCAAGGAAAGAAAAGGTGCAGAAAGACTTTCCTAATGCTAATTCTAAGAAGAGAATGTAGACTTAAGATTCAAATTTCAAATTATAGCTCATTAAATATGCACATTATCAGGAAACAGATAAGAAGAAATTTTCACACAACACAAAATAAACACCAGATTTAATGTGGGTAAACCCTTTCAGGAGAAAAACCCACCACACCAAGAAATTTTTTTTTGCATTAAAGTGAACAAGATTCACATACAAGAGTTATAGTTTCTCCCTCTCAGATGCCTATTTAGAGTCTCTTAATATAGACAGCTATTCAACACTGAACAATATCGTTCTCTTTTCACAGACTCACTACTCGACTCATTCATTATAGAATTCCTGCTATTACAAATGCATTACACATTATACCATTTTTCTTCCTGAGAAGATTCACATACAATCCACATCACCATACCCATATAGGAAACATACCAAATTGGTTCCATACGTTACAACATACAAACCATCACACAACATTTTCTATAACTGGGATTTGTCAAGAGACAACTACCATTCTCTTGTTGAGCAACTCAAGTCTCATCGATGCGTGTAAGTCATTTTACTTTGTCGAACAAACTTTCACTATCATTGAGAGATCTTAGCATTTCTTATAGATACATGATAGTCTCATCGATGTCGGATTCACTGTGCATGTGGTCCCTACTACCGAGTTAGCATGCCTAGAACCACCTATCGCTATCCACCTGACAGCTCGGGTCCCACCATAGGTCATTGACATGAAAACCTTTGTCGAAGAGAGTTTCCCCAATGTCTTACCAAATACCCCAAGTCTCACCGATGAGAATGGACAAGACTTCTTCAAGAATGTCTAAGAGACTTTTGTCAAAGTCACACCGACCAGCCGAAGTCACATCGACAAGACAAGTCAAGATTTCTTTTAGATGTTGATGAGACATTTCACAATGTCTCACTGAACAACCATAGTCTCTTCAACATGAAACTTCTGACTTAGCATCGACATGTCAAGGAGACAGTGCCTGAAGTCTTTGCAATAGTGCAACCTCTCATTGACGACTCCACCACAAGAGATTATAGTTTGTCGAGGAGACAATGAATGAACTCATGTTGATAGAGGGATCTCTTGTTGACAAGCCACCAATAGAACAAGTTTTTGGACCGATGTTGAAGACTCCATATGAGGTCATGCCGACAATGAAGTGTCTTGCCGATAAAGACCAATTGATCACTATTTGCTACCATTATTATGCCAGTAAGCTAAGACACGTTTCCAACATGCTCCCACTTGATGAAGGATTATAGGCTTAATCCAAATATGAGATTACTAAATGTCATAGGCCCCAAGGCCCATTGAATTGGCACACCACCTAAACTTGTTTGTGCTCACTAGTTTTGTTAATGCACCCACAACATTTTCCAAAGTATCCACTTTTTCAAGATTGACCTTTCCATCCTCCACCATATCCCGTACAAAATGATACTACACATCATTATGTTTCATCCTAACATGGAAAGTTATATTTTTTCCAAACAAATGGCACTCTAACTATCATAGAAAATGGTAATTTTCCTTGCATTGAACCCAATATCAGAACACAATTGTCTAACCCAAATGGCTTCTTTGCAAGCGTGTGTTGCTGCCATATATTCTGCTTTAGTAGTAGATAAAGCAACTACAATATGTCGCTTTCTCATCCAATTGACTGCACCACCATTCAACGTGAAGATGTATCCACTGGTGGATCTTCTACTGTCAATGTCCCCTACCCAATCAGAATCCACATAACCTTGAATGTTGATTGATCTCTGTGATCCAACTGAGTTACCATGATAGCACAAAGCATACTGAGAGGTACCTTTTAAATATCTAAAAACTCTTCACAACATCCTAATGTGGTCTACTTGGATTTTCCATAAAACAACTAAGAACTCCCATTGCTTGGGAAATGTCTAGCCTTGTACAGAACTTTGCATAGATTAAAATTCCAACTACAGTTGCATAAGGAACTCTAGTCATGTCCTCCACCTCAGTAGGATACTTTGGAAAATCTTCAACAAATAGCTTCATTCCCTGCAACATTGGAACAACTAGATGCTTGTAGTCAGTCATACCAAATCTCTCCAGGACAGTATTGATATACTTACTTTGGCTGAGCCAAAGCTTTCTACTTACTCGTTTCCTTTTTATTTCCATCCCCAAAATACACCTTGCCGCACCTAGATATTTCATTACAAGCTTTGTAGACAATTGAGATTTTAGATAAAAAATCATTGTCTTACTATTTCCTATGAACAACATATCATCAACATATAGGGCAATAATAAGAACTCAATCATTTTCAGTTTCTAAGTATACAAAATGATCAGATTTTGATCTTACGAATCCCAATGACAACATAAATATGTCAAACTTCTGGTACCACATACTAGGTAATTGTTTTAAACCATACAAAGATTTCTTTAACTTGCAAACCAAATTTTCTTTACCTTTTTCCACAAAGTGCTCAAGCTGGGACACATAAATTTCTTCTTCAAGATCTCCATGAAGAAATGTTGTCTTCACATCCATCTATTTAATCTCTAAGTCATACGCTACTGCAAGTGACAAAAGGAATCTGATAGATGCTAGCTTAGCTACAGGAGAAAATATTTCACCATAGTCAATTCGCTTTACCTGGGAATAACCTTTCACAACCAAACTGGCTTTATACTTTTCAACACTACTAGCAAGACCGATTTTCTTCTTAAATACCCATTTACATCCAACAGGCTTTCTACCTTCAGGCAAGGGCACCAAATCCCAAGTTACATTCCTTTTTAGTGACACCATTTCCTCATTCATGGCTTCCAACCAAGAATTTGAAGACATTTCAATTTCCTCTTTCGCAGTCCTAGGCTCATCAGTGCTTGTAATCAAAGCATAGGCACAATTTACATCCAACATGGAAAAACCATACCTTTCAGGTTGCCACTTTTCATGTGTAGACCTCCTTAAAGGCTGAGGCTGAGGTTGCGGTTCTTCTTCTTCAGAACTCTCAGAGCTGCTAAAATTCTCCTTAGTTTCAGGTACACTTTGTAGTTACTCTTTATCTGGAGTTTTTGAGGAATTTCAACTACTTTTTCTTTCTTTTTTTCTTTCATCTCTGACTATAGATCCACTAAAGAAGGTTTCAGCTCGCAAAAAATGACACTTCTACTGTATACAACCTTTTAGTCACATGATTCCAAAGCTTTTATCCTTTTACACCAATGTCGTAGCCAACGAAGATACATTTTATAGCTTTATTTTCCAATTTATATCTTTTCTCATTCGACACATAAACATATGCTTCACATCCAAAGACTCTTATATATCTTAAAGAGGGATTCTTACCAGACCAAGCTTCCACAGGCATTTTTTCAACAAGCGTCGAAGAGGGAGATCAATTTGTTAAATAACATATTGTAGCCATAGCCTCAGCCCAGAACTTCTGCTCTAGACCAACATTGCTCAACATACTTCTCACCTTTTCCATCAACGTCTTGTTTAACCTTTCAACAACTCCATTTTACTATGGAGTGTAAGGTGTTGTTTTATGCCTTTTTATTCCATGGTCTTTTTAATACCTTTCAAAATATGCAGAACAAAAATCACCTCCATTATCTATCCTCAAGCATTTAATTTTTCTTCCAGTCTGATTTTCAACCAATTTTTTAAACTCTTTAAATTGACTGAACACTTCTAATTTACTTTTTAGAAAATGTACAAATTCCCTTCTTGAATAATCAACAATAAAAGAAACATAATATCTTTATATTGATAACGAAGGAACATTAACTAGACCAAAAACATTAGAATGAATATAATCCAGAACACCAAAAGATTTATGAGGACTAGAGTAAAATAAAACACGATGTTTTCCATATATACGATGTTCACAAAAATCAAACTCAAGGTTACAATCATCAAGCCCTTCAACCAGGTTTTTATTTTTCAAAGCTTTTAAGCCTTTCTCACCAATGTGGACAAGCCTTTGATGCCAGAGCATGGTATTTTTTGTAGGAAGTTTCACCTCTAAAGAGTTTTCCCCCAGAGGAAATTCACTCTCCTCTTCACAAGCAACCTTTTTTGACTTTACAGAGTCATTGTTACATTGAACAACATGTGCGTCCAACTTGTACATAGTACCAATGTGAGCACCCCTTGCTAGCACCATCGAGCCTCTAGTCATCTTATAACCACCATTCAAGAATGAAACTTGCACGCCAACATCATTCAACTTGCTAACAAAAAGTATATTTCGAGCTACACCTGGTATGTGCATTACACCATCAATTCCTTTGATTCTTCCATCAAGAAATTGAATTTTGACTCTTCCATGACCAAAAATTTCCAGAGATGAGTCACTTTCCAAATACACCTTTCCACCAGCATACTTTTCGTACTTCATAAACCAATATTTGTGATATGTCATGTGAAAATATGCACCCAAGTCAATCAGCTAGACATCATCTGATGCTTGAGTCACCAAGGCTGCAATAAAGGAATATGCATCGCTCTGAGAAGAATCATTATCTGAAGATTTGTTTTTATTCTTCTTATTTTTCTCATATTTGCAATCCTTATGAACATGACCAGGCTGCCCACAATTCTAGCATTTCACCTTGGACTTCTTGCTAGGAGACTTTGATCTCCCTTTAGAATTTGATTTAGGCTTCCTGTCCTTCTTCTTTCCTTTCTCCTTCAACCTGCCTCAAACAACAAGGGCCTCCTTTTCCATCTCAGAAGATTTCCTTCGCATCTATTTTGACAATAATGAAGCAACCACATCTTCCATCTTGAAAGTGGTTTTTGTACTCCCAATAGCCATCACTAAATGATCCCAGGAGCCGAGCAAAGAACATAACAAGAGAATACAATGATCCTCATCATCTATCTTCACACCTACAAATTTTAACTGAGTAATGAGCATATTGAACATATTCAGATGATCAGCCACATACACCCCTTCCTCCATTTTTAAAGATTACAACTTCTTCCTCAATAATAACCTATTCACCAAGGAATTGCCCTGATAAATATCTTCAAGTTTCTTCCACAAAGAAGATGCAGACTTCTCTTCATGAACATTCAGGAGAACATAGTATGCTAGACATAGTCTCATCAACCTTTTGGCTTTTCTATCTATGAGATCCCAATCTTCTTGCTTCATGCCTGAAGGTTTAGTTCCAGACACAACAATCCAAAGATCTCTATCTACCATAAGGTCTTCCATTTTGAGTTTTGACAACTCAAAATTGCCACCATTGAATTTTTCAATTTCTATCTTCCTTGATGTGCTTGTCATCTTCATCTATAATTGAAATTACCAAACTCCTCTACAAGACTCCTACTTCAGAATTGGCACAAAAAACCCGTCCAACCCGCAAGGATAACACAAATAGCTAGGCTCTGATACCACTTGTAAGGAAAGCAGAGGTGTAGAAACACTTTCCTAATGCTAATTCTAAGAAGAAAATGCAGAATTAAGGTTCAAATTTCAAATTTCAGTTCCTTAAATATGCACATTATCAGGAAATGGATAAGAAGAAATTTTCACACAACACAAAATAGACACTAGATTGAACATGGGAAAACCCTTTCAGGAGAAAAATACAACACACCAAGAATTTTTTTTTTTTATTATAGTGAACAAGATTCACATACAAAAGTTATAGTTTCCCCCTCTCGGATGTCTATTTAGAGTCTCTCAATATAGGTAGCTATTCAACACTAAACAATCTCATTCTCTTTTCATAGACTCACTACTCAACTCATTCATTACAGAATTCCTACTATTACAAATGCATTACACATTATAGAATTTTCCTTCTTGAGAAGATTCACATACATTCTGCATCACCAGACCCATATAGGAAACATACCCAATTGGTTCCATACGTTACAACATACAAACTGTCACACAATAGTTTCTATAACTGGTCCTTGTCAAGAGACAACTACCATTCTCTCATCGAGAAGCTCAAGTCTCATCAATGCATGTAAGTCATTTTACTTTGTCGAACAAACTTGCACCATCGATGAGATATCTTAGCATTTCTTACTGATACAAGATAGTCTCATCGATGTTAGCTTCACTGTCCATGTGGTCCCTACTGTCGATTCAACATGCCTTGAACCACCTATTACTATCCACATGATAGATTGTGTCCCACCACAAGTCATTGGCATGACAACCTTTGTCAAAGAGAGTTTCCCCAAAGTCTCGTTGAATACCCCAAGTCTCACTGATGAGAACAGACAAGACTTCTTTAGGAACGTCTAAGAGACTTTTGTTAAAGTCACACCAACCAACCGAAGTCACATTGACAAGATTGGTCAAGACTTCTTCTAGATGTCGATGAGACATTTCACAATGTCTCACCAAACACCCATAGTCTCTTCGACATGAAACTTCCAACTTAGCATTGACATGTTGAGGAGACATTGCTCGAAGTCCTGGGGATAGTACAACCTCTCGCCGACGCCACCACCACAAGAGATTATAGTCTGTCAAGGAGACAATGAACTAAATCACACCGATAGAGGGATCTCTTATTGACAAGCCACCAACAGACCAAGGTTTCAGACCAACATTGAAGACTCCATATGAGGTCACGCAGACAATTAAGTGTCTTGCCGATAAATACCAACTGATCACTATTTGCTGCCATTATTATGTGAGTAAGCTGAAACACATTTCCAACATATATTTCTTCCAAGAATTCATAACATAGAAAAGGAATTGAACTATTTGAAAAGATTCCTCAATAAAAAGTAGTCTCATGGAAAGCCATGACAAGAAAATGCAATTGGCATCTGCTCCTAATTATTACCTATGCTACATGAAGTAATTGCATCACTGTTTATGTTGAATTTCTAAATAACTATATTGTAGTTGAAATTTCATCATCTATCAACATCTAGTTATTAGTTATGGAATGTGAAGTAATGCTTTGAGTTTGAAATATGTGCAATGCAATGTAATCAATAATATGAATATAAACTACACAAATCTATTAAGTACAATTCATTAGTTAAACTCTTTATTCTATTACTTGTGTGTAGGTTTGTCTAACTCCATTGGAATTGGGAGGTGTTCCCATGAAACCTCCAATATTATCCTATTCAACATCCAAAATTGGATATTAGAATACCATTCATATAAAAATGTTATTAACATGTAATGAATTTATAATTGTTTACCAATTACATACCTCAATGGTAGATGCAATGGAGTAATAAGTAGGTGTAGGGCCAATGTATCCAGTATCAACACTGTGACCTTGGAATTTTATTAAAATCATAAAAATAAATTAGTTAATCTTGCATTTCAAAATTGAAATTTAATAAATTAAATTCAATGAACATGCTAACATTTACCTACGTATTGATTCCATATGGCTCATTCAAAATGTCAGTTGCCCTCACCATCTCCATAGCTGCAGATGTATGTTATGTGGCAGCCTCCTGAGTGTTGGTGGGGTCATATGAAGAAGTCGCCTTGCAATATTGACATGAATGGGATGGAATCCTACCACTCAAAGACTCCCTTGGATGGCCCTGTACTATAGGACTGGCATGTTGGATGACACTCTGGGTCAAACAGGTGATAGCTTGCAAAATTTCTACCTTAGCACTCTCCTTCGCGATGGAAGAGATAACGATGTGCTCATGATCCGGCCTAGCGAGAGCTCGTCTTGCTTTCCACCTAGGATCTTGTCATGCACTGGGTCTATCTTGAGCCAACCCCCCCACCTCTCCCCCAGAAGCCCCCCATATCAAAATAGTTTGGGATTTTTTTCAGGATGAACTCATAGTATAGTTTCCTTAGGAAATATTGTGAGACCTCACAATTGTTGCATGGTGGGTAATTAAAAACCATGTGCCACCTATCCCAAAAAAAGTTTCCAATCCCTTGGTGGTGGCACCAATGGATAGGAAAACTCTTTGCATTGAGTCAAGATTTTGATTTGTGCATGGGTCGATGAATAATGAGCACAAATATAATTTTGTAATTTTTTCATCTTTTACATCTTTAGATGATAATTTATCCTGGTAAAAATTCCTAGCCACCTACCTCCTATCTTTCCAACCACTTAATTTTTTGTTGATTGCATCTACATGTTTCAACATTTCTTTAAGTGAATTTGCAAGTGTTCTTATTTCCATGGTTGAACCTGCTAGATTGTTCCACCTCATGATTAACTCCTCAATTTGTTTTTTATTGTTTTCTATTACCCCCATTAAATTTTATTGAATGCCAAGAGGATGTTGAGGGATTGGTGGAGGATATTGTTGTTGTGGTTATTGAACTTGAGGATTTTGTTGTTGTCCTTGTTGCTCTGGTTGTTGAGGATTTTCAGGAGGGTTTTCAAGAGGTTTTCCAAGATCATTATCATTTCCTACAAATTCAACAAATGAATATAAAAAACAACCTAAAACTAACAAATTCACAACAACAAAAAATAATCCTTACCTATTCGACCTTGCCGTTGATGTGGTGGAATCCTGATGATGAAATAGCAATAAATTGACAAAAAAAATGCAATATTGTCTCCTCCCAAACGCGAGCGTGCAATAGAAGGGTTTTTGGCCATGGACAACAAAAAAAACAGTCAGCATAAAAATGAATTTGATTTTCTTTTTTGTTTGTTTTAATAACTTATAACGCACTCACATTATACCACGAGCATGTTATACCGTACTCATGTTATAACGCAAGCACATAATAGGCTCAATGTGGCTGAGCCTTAGGCTCGGTCACACCAATCCATACTGTGAGTGTGTTATAACACACTCTCGGTATGGCCTATCAATTTTTTTTAAAAAAATTGGCCACAATTTGGCCCCCCATATTTTTGCACCCACCCTTGAGGTGTTTGGTTATTTACACCCTAAATTTGAAACAAAAGTTAAGCCTAAGTTCCCTACCACAGGTGAACCTAGCTCCTCTAAACAAGCAAACATTTAACCATCCTATGTTAAAAAAGTAACCAACACATCAATGAACCTTGAAGAGACATATGACAAAAGATTCATGATCTTAAGAAAACAAGGATGTGATACAACAAGTGAACATGAAATTCATCAACTCCTAGAGAAATTACCAACTGAAAATACCAAAGAGTTAGGATATCAAGATCCTCCTCTTGACATAAGAATCCTCCTTCCTAAAGAATAACCACTGCCTTATAAAGATAATAGGATGGTCTTAGATCCTTCTCCTGACATAAATGTCCTCCTTCCTAAAGAGAAACCAATGCCTCCTAATGACAATAATAAAGAAGACATGGTCATCTTAGGTCCTCCCGCCCTATATCCACCTAGAGATATAGGCAAATATAGCTAGTGTAGAAGGACTTACAAACTAAAGAAACCTTAATTCCCTTATCCACCAACTGCAATTGAAAGGAATTTATAGATACTTCTATACTGTGTACTTATAAAATTAACACCCATGAGAGAAATGCCAAAACTATATCCTAAAGATGAAAATATTCCACATTGTCGATACCACAGAACCCTTGGACATAGCACCGATGATTGTCATTCTTTACAACACATATTTAAACAAATTGACATCATAGAAATAGTCCCTTAAAGCATGCATTTCTCTCTTTGCCATGTAATAGTTGTAGGATCTCAAAAATTCTCACTATTACATGTTTTACACTTATTACAAATCATTATCGTTGATGCAAGAAGCTTATTCTCATCACAAACCTTGACTCATTCTTTCCTTGCACTAAGTGGGGGCAAGAATTTGATAGCCTTCCCCTAGTTCGACAATTTCTCTTGTCCCTTTAGTTAGTTCTCTGCCTTCTATTTGTATAGACCGAGATTGGGATGCAGACAACTTGCTTTAGGTTGAATCGCATGTGCCTTACTAGTCTTTTAATTTTTCATGTTTCTTTATGTGATTGCATGTGCTTAATGTGATCCCCCGTGATGTTTTATTTGATGCATCTCTCTTTTTGTGCATTCCTCTATATGTACCTACATTCTTCTATATGTCGTAATCATTTGTCTTGTGTTTTCCTTTTGAGGATGACACAAGGCTTCGAGACATTTAGGTCTCTTCCATGTTGACCCAAAATATTTTTCTTTATCTTTTTCATTTGTCTTGTGTTTTCCTTTTGGGGATGATGCAAGGCGTTGAGATATTCATGTCTCTTCCATGTTGACCCAAAAGCATTTTTCCTTTGTTTTTTCTCTCTTTGTGTCATTCTTCCAGTTCTATGAGTATTTGGGGAATTATGATAGTTTTGTTCTCTATGAAAACATTGTAGCAAAGACATACTAACCCCAAATCCATAGATCCCTTATGTATTTGTGGGGGAAACCCTTCCTATTTCATGTCGCAGCTTATTTTAGAAACATATGACTTGGCATAGTGTTTTCCGAGGAAAGCTCTCATGTCTTAAGCAAAAAATTTGGCTACTTTTAAGCAATTGCTCATAGTAATGGTGTAGCAACTGCTTTAAAGTGGGGGCATACATCGATGAAATTTTTTGGCATATTTCATGGCATGATTTTTCTTTTTTCTTGTGAAGTGTCCTCTTCTTGGTGGTGTCATTGGGTTTGATTCCCTCCAAGAGTGTACAATCCCCCTTCATGGAATGATGCAAATGAGGCATCCCATGAGTGACGATCTAACACCCTTGACTTTTCCTCTCTTGGAGACACTAGGAACAATGCTCCCTAAGAAGAATACCTTACATGAACAAAGAAAAATCCCCTTTCACGAAATTTTACATAGCATTACAATTTTTTTTTACAAAAACCATTACATTGTGGTGCCTTATCAAAGTTGTCAGGAGGATAACTTCGGTATGGTATGAGAGGCTAATATGATTCTCTCATTTTCCACCTTGTTGGGATAACTCACCTAGTGGACAGATTGAGGTTCCACTACCCTAGAGTGAGCATACATATTTTGGGACAACTCACCTAGTGGACAGACTAAGGTTCCACTACCCCAGAATGAGCACACATATTTTGGGGAAACTGACCTAGTGGATAGATAGAGGTTCCACTACCCTAGAGTGAGCAGCATATGTTATAGATAAACAACCCCGTTCCACATCATGTTGGGACATGGTTGTGCTTGATCTTTTTATTTCTATTTATTTTTCTTGGCCTTTGATAGGGTATGATTATGTATCTTTGTTATTGTTGCATACTTAAGTGTCTTGAATGTCTACTTTAGTGTGAGTTTGACATGGAGTCATCCTCTCACTAAAGTGGGGGAAAAATATAGTAGCAGAAAAGTATCCCTTTTCCTTACTTGATTTTAGGAATAATTATCATTGAATTAACCTAATTTTTCCTAGGTTTAATATTGTAATGTGTTGTAACACATTCACATTGATCTTGGACCCCTTTTTAATAAAATGTACTTAATTTATACCCTATTTTAAGTGTTGTAAAGTTTTGTAACACACTTTCACATTTATCTAGGGTCTCCTTAATTAATTATGGTTAATTAGAGTTAATTAGCCCCTTTAGTTCAGATTTAAGTCTTATTTGTGACACCTCCTGAAGATCTATCCCGAAACCCATAATTCAAATTGCATAACATTTAACTGGGAAAATCTAAGGTCCTAGAAATTGGTGCTAGGACCCATTCACCCTAGGTGGCGAATGGGTCCTCCCTCTATAGGACCCCCTTTTCTTTGCAGATTCTACATGGGTTTTTGATGTTCTTTCATTCCTCGAAGGAAAGGTCTTAGAAAAGAGTGTCAGGACCCATATTCCCTAGGTGGTGAATGGGTCCTCCCTTAATCATGAGGACCCCCTTTTTGAATTCTATTCTGGAATTTTTTTAATAATGTTGGTTTCCAGATCTAGTGTCAACTTGAATTGTTTGAATTTTGGGGTTAATCTCTTGATTTAGTATAAATATGTGGTTAATTCACATTGTTTCTCCTAGAAAATTTGAGAGAGCATCCTAATACTTTACAAGAGAATTATAGAGCACTTAAAGATCATTTTCAAAGGCATTTCAAGGCAGATTATCAAGGTTTTATTGCATCAATTCAAGATCATTTCATCATGAAAAGGGTTTAGTGCATTCATGCTTGTGTTTAGCTAAGATAGTGAATGTAGCATTGAAGATCTACTTGCAAGCATTGTTCACATCTTACTTGAGATTAAAATCTACATTCTTCATGGCCACTACATGTTAGATTGCAAATTTATCTTCCAAGACAACTTCCAAGTGTGAGGCCCACCCTTATGCTACATCTAGTATTTGGATTATTTTGAGTTTGGTTATTGTCTATGCCTATTGATACCATTGATGATAGGATATTTAAATGTTTAAGTTCATATGATTATTTGATTTTGATTATGCTACATGTTAGTTGACTATGATGATTGATCTAATTCTATGCTGGTTATTAAGTTGTGTAATTTGAATCTAGAAACTTAATGATGAATGAATGAAACAAGTGGTGTGAACCAATCATGTTGAAATTGGATGAGTAAGAAAATTAAGGTTAATGAAAATGGGATAAGATAAATGGCTGAGTTTTCAATTATGTTATGGGATCTTTATGCTATGTGAATTATGAAACTTGTGTGAATGCAATTGTGATTTAAATGGTTTGATTATTATATGAATATGATTTTTTGGATGGATTAACATGCACATCAAGTGTGCAGGTACACTTTCCATGGCCAATGGAAATTTGAGGTAACCTTGGGAACCCTGAGTAAATTAACCAGTGAAATTGAACTATAGTCCATTTGGAAGGACTATAGTTTTGTTATGTAATGTATTTTATTTGTGATGTAAATTGTGAATGTTTGTAAATTAGTTTTAATTGACATGTCAGTCCATCGAGGTGGTGAGTTGTCCACCCAAGTGGAAAAACTCGGATTTGACCTTTAGGGCACTTTTTGGGGGTTAAAAAGCTATGTTTTTAAAGTATTTTTATGGGTTTAAGGTCCCTAGGTCAAGTACCTATGGGTTAGGGACCTTTTTAGCTTAAATTTTTGAGTCAATTCTATGATTTGACACTCTTTGAGGCCTTAAAGAGGTTTTAAAAAAATAGAGTTTTGGGAAGTGGGATGGGGTCTAGTCTCTTTCCATTCCCACTTCTCCAAGTTACCTTGGAAGTCTCCCAAGTTCTCACACATGTGTGAGTGTGCTTGGGAGAGTGAATGGAGGAGTGACAAGTGTCACTTCCCTATTCAAAGGGATTCAAACTTGAATTCTATATGAAAACTAAAACTAGGGTTTTGGGGGTTTCTTTTTGGGGGGATTCTTTGTTTTTGGAGTGAAAATTTTGCTTGGGTACTCTTGGATTTTGGGGGTTTGGGAGGTTGGAGAACAAGCTTGGAAGAGGAGTTGTGCTTACCCTCAACACACCCTTACCTAATCTTGGATTCAAGGTAGGTTCACTTTCACTTCTTGTTTCTCTTTGTTTTCCTCAAAATGGTGAGGTTGTATGTATATGCAAAAATGTGTTTGGTGCTCTTTTGTTGGTTCTCTTGTCTTTATTTTTGTATATGAAATGTGTTGGGAAAAGGGTTGTAGAGGGATAGGTTCACCCAAATTTGGGTAGAGCATTCCATGTTTGGGATGGTTGAAGTAGTAACCTCCATGGAGAAATTTTAATTCCTCCTTTAAAAGGGAGAGAGCAAAAGAAGGGTATGAGTACCCATATGTGATTTTAGAATGTTGAAAAATGGTTTGGTGAATATGGAGGTGTGAAAGAAGGGATGTATGTGAAGGGTTGAAAGGAAGTAATGATATTTCTTGATGTTTATTTTGTTAAGTCCCCAAATGGAGTGTGTAGTCCACTCTCCATTCCCCATTGTGGATTCATGAAGAATCCTAAGTTATGTGATAATCCCCTTGGGTGGGTGTGAAAACTTCTTGTGTGTTATGTATGTTAATGTTATTTAGAATTGTGTGTTTGTACCCGGTTCACTCGTTGCCTCCTAGCTCAGAGGTGGTTGGTTTTCTAACCAAAGGTTGGGAGGTGAGCTCTCCTATGGCCATGAGAAAATATCATAGTATGTGTTTATTTGTACAGGTTGTAGATAAATGAATGCATTTGAAACCTTGGGAGAACATTATAGCTTATGCAAAAATGAAAGTTGTAAAGCCATTGTCAAAAAAACTAATCTTGTGAGATATTTGAGAATTTTTGTACTTAGTAGTGTATTATAAGGAAATACTATTTTTCCTTTGTTGTTGAGTTTAACTAGGATTGCTACTTGAAGAGAAAAGTTTATGCAAAAACTATTATTGTATTCCATTTAAAGAATGCAAATGTACAAGGTGTATGTTTTTAACATAGTTCATGTTAATTTGAATTAAAAGTATCTTTACATTATTTCTTTGAAGGACATAGTATGCATATTGCTTGGAAAGCCTAATAAGATACTCTATATGACATTAGTTTAGTATAAAAATGAAATGTTAAACAAGTAACTTATTTGAAAATATCCATTTTAACTGAAATATGTCTACCTGCTCATGTTTTAAAACTACAATATATATTAAGAAAAATAAATAAATAAATAAACATAATACTGTTTTCAATGTTTATTATGGGTGTGAGAACTGAATAAAATTGTATTTCAAAATAAGGACACCATATGCCCTTATTGTAGAGTGGGAAAATGTGAGAAATATTATAGCTATTCTTGGGTTATAAAGTAAGTTAAAACTACTACCATCTGTTGTTATAGATATAAATGATAAGAAGGAAATGACTTTATTGTAATAGTAAAGGTAAATAAATAAAAGAATAAGAGAATATGGTGTGTATTTAATATTAGGTCAATATTTTATTTACATCATATAGGTATATACAATCATAAGCTTTTTGTGACTTATTACATTTCAAGTATAAAAGTTTGACATAGTTACACTTTCCCATGTCCTTATCGATCTCAATGTTACAAAAATTAGCTAACTAGTTATGAGATTGAATATATGGGTGTTTAAAAGGGGTATGTTAATGCTATGAGCAATACCCTGCATACATATGTGATGAGGAGAGTATTTTAGAGGGACAATAAACCCTATGCATATGTTATCCATCTCTATCCTGGTATATTGCACTCCTAAAAATTGTAAGCATCTATAATGTATTCTTTAAATTGTTTTATTATATATTCTACCAACTTCTTCTTGAATAAACTAAATATAAGACTTTATGCTACTAGTAAAAATAAGAGGAAAAACATTACATCATTGTAAAATTTGTAGAGACAAGTAGATGAAACAAAAGGTACACCATGTCTAAGTTTTCGAATATAAAAGAGAGGTAGTGAGTTTGGTAAATCACAAAAGAGCAATCATACAATAAAATAAAAAGGGATGAATAACTCTTGGTTTAGCGCCTAAGGAGGATAGCGACCTATGTAGGAAAAAAATATGTCTTTGGGCAACACTTTTCTCCCCTATAACCATCTCAAATTAAATGAAAGAATGAAGTCTCTCCTTGTGTTGTTGGTTCGTATCATGAGCAAACACAATCTCTCATAGGTAGCGAGCTAGCTGCAAGAATCTATTTTTCCAACCACTCTCAATCCTTGCCATTTCCCCCCCAAGAATTATATGAGGCACCACACGAATATGTTGGGAAAATTCAATGGTTTTGGGTCTGAAAACATATAAGGAGATGTTTAGATAAATATGGTTGAGTAACTAATGGATTATAGCTCATGAGAAGGAGAGGAAATGAGGGTGTTTTGACCAGGACTTCTGCTCCCCATCGTTGTGCTGGGGCATCCATGCCTTATGAATTGGAGCACTGAGTTTAGCATGTAGCATTGGCTGGATAGGCTAGCGTATCAAGTGTGTTCAACTACCTAGATTAATTCACCACCTTTGGAAGAGTGCTTAGTAAGGTAGAAGTGCCAATGATACCTCATGTTGGAAGTTGAAGGTTGCATCAAATGGTTGTCATTAATGTTAGTAGGTTTTCATTGATGTCAAAACAATATTGGATGTATGAGTCATTTACAGGAATTTATTTCCCATTGAAGATGACCGTTATATGTGGTCCGGTGTGTTAGTTTTGAGGTCCGGTTCCTACAATGAGACAAGCTATGATTTGGATATTTGAATATCTTGGCCGACTTAGTGGGTGCAATACTTTATGTCCTATGGATGTTTTGGCCAACATAAGAAATGTGTTAACCTTATACAAGACCGACCTAATTTATAAGTAAGATATATGTGTGTGTGTGTGTGTGTGTGTGTGTGTGTGTTCAAGGAAACATGAGAGAGCAAGAAGGATATAGAGACTAAAAAAAGTGTGTGATAGCAAGGAAGTGAAAGAGCGAATGTAGTAGATCAGAATAAGAAAAGTGAGTGAAGACAATAAGCATGTGATCAGAACAAAATTATTGAGCGATTACTAATATACAGTACTACCTTTATAGAGCTTCATCCAGAACTGAATTCGACACAAGAAAGGTGTAATTCATTAGTTCACTTTTGGCAGTAAGCCATAACTTTTGTATTCTAGTAGTGATCCATATTTTGTATCTCTAGGTTGTAGCCCTATGGATAGTGATTCTGGATAGTGATTCCTTATTGTAGACAGTGAGACTTTTCTCAGGTAGTGAGCCTTTTTGTAATTGAATTTGATATTCTCTATAGTGTGAATTAATCCTCACCATGACTTTTCCCTTATTGGGTTTTCCACATAAATCTAGTGTTATTATGTTTGTACACTGGAATTTGATAGTTAATCATTTAATCAGTTTATGTGTTAGTTTTGGTAATTAAATTGAAGGTTATAATTTGTGACAACTGATTCACCCCCCTCTCATTTGTCCTATCCAACAATTGGTATCAGAGCGAGGTCCTTTGGAATAAGTTTAACAACTTGAAGGAGATCTTGGCAGGTTGAACTAAATGATGAAGGGATTTGACTTACATGAAGAATTGAGAACAAATAATTTAGAGTCTGAGAATGAAGATCTGAAAGAAAATTTCAAACAGGCAGGTGAATGCATTCAGAAACTAAGAAATCAGATCTAAAAATTTAAGTTGAAACATAAAGAAGTTTCCCAGGAACTAAAAGAAGCAAAGGAGATTGCTGAAAATCTAAGGATGAAACTTGAAGAAAGCAAAAGAGTGGAAGGGAATTTGAAATTAGAAATTGAACAAAGCAAAGAAATTATCAATCAAAAGACAAAAAAATGTGATAAGCTTGAGCAAGAAGTAGTAACTCTTAAATCTAATTTGGAAAAGGAAATATGTTTTGAAGAAAAAATTAAGATAAGCTCAACGATGCTTGATGAATTGATTTCATCTTAGAATCCTGCAAAGGATAAAGGTGTTCTAGGACTGAAAGAAGGAAAAAGTTCAAATACTAATCCAAGTTTCAACAAAATGAATAGTCAAAGGAAATTTCAAGGCAAGAATTGAAGGATCAATACTGAAAGGATACCCCACCGACAACCTAATGATTAAAGGTGCCCATATTTTAATGGATTTTGTTACTCATGCAATAAATTTAGACATAAAGCAACGAAATGTAGAAGTATGATGAACCAAAATAGAATAAGTCAGAATGTTGGATTCTTTCCTAGACAATGCTATGTTTGCAACAAGTTTGGACATAAATTTTCCAAATGTAGAAGTCAGATAATGATGAATAGGTTTAATACTGGTAGAAAAATTCATTCCTTTCAAGGATACTATTACATATGCAATATCTTTGGACACAAGGTCAAGTAGTGTAGGTCAAAGATGAGTACAAACTCTCTTGATCAAAGATATGTTGTGTGCCACTCTTGCAACAAATTATGACATATCTCAAAATTTTGTAAGAGAAAAGTTGGGAAGAAACCAAATTCAAAACAAAAGAACAAGCCTACGAATATGGTAGATCTAGAAGTGAAGAGAGAAATGAAAAAGATTTGGAGAAAGAAAGAAGAACCTAAGAACAAGGAAAAATCAAATAATATTGTATTTGCATCCAATGCATATACCCCTTCTATGAACTGAACCCAGTAATGGCTTCAGGGGGAGTAGTCATAGAAAAATATATCAAACCCCCAGTATATGAGGTGTCATTCGATGATACAAGGATATGTGATGTGAATTTTCATTCTGAAGCAAATGAAGCAATACAGAAGAATTGCGGAGCCTTTTTGCTTATAGTGCATTTTACAATATGGCTGAGAGCTTTGGTAGAAGAAGGAATTGATAGACTAAAGTACAGATGATGATGTCAAAAGAAATACATTATCCTTTATGATGAAACCCTAAAAGTGACAAGTAAATAAGGAAAGTTGAGTAGTCATTTATTTTTAAAGTGAATAAGCTGAGAAGTAAAGAGTTAGGGTCATTTGCAAGTGAAAGTACAAAGAACAACGCTGAAGCAATGGAGTTAAAGGAAATGGTGGTATTTAATCCGTGCAACAACGAATTGCAAAAATTAAGTTACAGATTGATGAATTTGATCATGAAAAGATTCAAAATCTCGAGACTTCTCTTTTAGTTGAGCAAAAGCAAGCAATCAAGAATTTAGGGCACAAGGGTTTAGACATTTGGAGCGAATTTCCATACTTTTTGAATGTGAACATTGTTCGGTTTATCTTAAGTAGAATTCAAGGTGATCATATGATCTTTGACAAAACCTATGAGATCACAAAGGAAGCAATTATAGGAATAACAGGATTATGCAATAATGGACCCATTCCAGTCAAGAAGTAAGTAAAGAACAAAGAGGTCAAATCCCTAACTGGGATAACAAGAGATCAAAGGGAACTTCTAATTCACACTATAATTGACCCAGTGATAAGGTATGTGGCATATGGAATTTCATATAAGATTTATTTCAGAAATAGGGAAGGCTCTACTTTGACAATTGTTGTTTATGTTGCACATCAAATGGTTGAGAAAAAGGAGGATTTTGACTTTTGTGAGTTACTGAGGAATCAAAATAATGGAAAGTATAACTACGAAAAAGAATGACAATTACCCTTTTCACTTTGGATCTCTAGTTATATGCTTGATGATGTATTTTCTAAAATCGTTACCATTGAAAGAGAATGTTGTGTGGAAGCCAGTTATACCAGTTGGGAAGCAAGTTTACCAATATCTGGAATGTCTAGCAGAAAAGGAAAAGATTTGTAAAGAATATTTTGAAATCAAAATAAATGTATGGAGGTTTGTCATGATTTCTAGTCTGATTGGGATTCCTAGAGTAGGATTCTCCTTTGGAAAGAGGAAGGAAAGAAGAATTATCTCAAGTTCTCCTCTGAAAATAAAAAGGAAGAAGTCAGAGGAAAAGGAAGAAGAAAAAGAAGAAAAGATTACAGAAGCAATTGATTTGGCATCAACTGATGATGAAGAAGATTTTTCTAAAGAAAAGGTGTTGAAGATTCTTGAGCAATTTGGTGGACTGAAGAGGATTGGAGATGTATGGTTGTCTCGACCATCATATGAATAGGATGAGATTATAGACACCCTAGCTATCTATAGAATTCATAATGATATTGATCTAAGTGAATTGACAAGTATTTTACTGAAAGTATTAATTGAGCAGATTGAAGACATGCTAAGGATACAGTCACTTGGTGAAACAACAAAAAAAGATGAAATTCAATTGGCTATGGAAGAAAGATTCTAAAATACATAGGAGAGATTGACTAAGAGCATAAATGAACTAAGAACATGCATCAAAAGTGTAAACAATTTGTATAGGTATTGTCTCCGGTGGCCTATTGCTATTGGAAATTATAGAGCAAAAATAGATACTATTGAACATGAACTAAATTCTATTGGAAAAACACATGATGTTCTTAATGACAAGGATGGAATGCAAAAGAAAAGGATCAATTCCTTACAATATAATCTTGAAGTCATTATGGTATAGAGGGATGGTATTGTAAAGAACTTTTGGAAAGTTAAAGAGATAATTGAGTTAAGATTGGAACAACTTTCTGGTCTCCTGGTGGATGCTAAGAATAATGCACAGAATATTGCTATTCTAGATACTCTTCTAGAAACAATTGATTCAATAGCAAAGAACAATAGTATTTGTCTAAATGTTAGGTTGTTAGTGGATTCCTGGAAGACATGTCTTCTGGAATTGAAACAAAAATACAAGGAAATATTCTAAAGGAAGAAGGATTGAGGTAAAGAACCATTTTTGATAACCTTTTTGTAAAATTATTTTGAAGTAAAGGGGAGATAGAATTCTTTTTGACATTGATGTCAAAGGGGGAGAGGAAGCATGTGAAAAGAATGAAAATAATTTCATCTCATCAAAATATTTACAAATTTTGTTGTTGGCTTTTCACATCTTGTGTTTCCATCAATGACAAAGGGGGAGATTGTTGGAAGTTGAAGGTTGCATCAAATGGTTGCCATTAATGTCAGTAGGTTGTCATTGATGTCAAAATAGTACTAGATGTATGAGTCATTTACAAGAAGTTATTTCCCATTGAAGATGACCATTATATGTGGTTCGGTGTGTTGGTTTTGAGGTCTGGGTGTGTTGGTTTTGAGGCCCGGTTCCTACCATGAGACAAGCTATGATTAAGATATTTGAAGATCTTGGCTGACTTAGCGGGTGCAATACTTTATGTCCTATGGATGTTTTTGCCAACATAAGAAATGTGTTAGCCTTATACAAGGCCGACCTAATTGATAAGTAAGATATATATACATATGTGTGTGTGTCCGGAAAGAAACATGAGAGAGTGAGAAGGATATAGAGACAAAAAAGTGTGTGATAAAAATGAAGTGAAAGAGAAAATGCAGCAGATCAAAATAAGTGAAGCAAGTGAAGACAATACGTATGTGAACAAAACAAAATTATTGAATGATTATTGATATACACTACTACCTTTATAGAGCTTCATCCAGAACTGAATTCAGCACAAGAAAGGTGTAATTCATCAGTTCACTTTTGGCAGTAAGCCATAACTTTTGTATTTGGTAGTGAGCCATCTTTTGTATCTCTGGATTGTAGCCCTATGGAAAATGAGTCCAAATAGTGAGTCCTTATTGTAGGTAGTGAGCCTTTTCTCAGGCAGTGAACCTTTTTGTAATTGGTTTTGATATTTTCTATAGTGTGAGTTAATCCTCACCGTGGTTTTTTCCTTATTGGATTTTCCACGTAAATCTGGTGTTATTGTGTTTGTGTATTGGCATTTGATGGTTAATCATTTAATCAGTTTATGTGTTAGTTTCAATAATTAAATTGAAAGTTATAATCTATGACAACTGAATCACCCCCCCCCCCTCTCCCCCCCTCCCCCTCTTAGTTGTCCTATCCAACACCTCAAATATAATCATGGCATGTCAGGGAAGTGTTGGCACTCCTTTTCTTTCCAATGTTCAGAATTTCCTTAAAAGTCTGCCTGCTATGCATTGGTTTCCATCATTTGTCAAAAAATAAATGCATGGCTTATTGCGTCTCTAATTAATTAAACTAGATTTTTAGTGGAGCTCCTTAGTGTTGTGCAGTTTTGCACACACACACCCCATTGAAAGTAGGGACCCTCTTTCTTGTTTTGGCTTTGGATGCCTTTGATCTTCTAATTTTGAGATTTTAATTGCTTTGAGATGTGCTTGAATGATTACCTTACTTGTGTAAATGATCAACCTTAAAGTGACATTTTGAAAATCCTTGTTTTTGAGTTAACCTCGGGTTTTTCTAGATTTTCGAGAAAATTCCCCTTGGGCGGAAATCCCCAAGATCCCCTAGAAACCCGATGGAGGCTAGTACTTTCAATGTTTTCAGAAATTTCAATGCTTCGGGGAATTTCGTCTCCCACAGATTTTCCCAAAATTCCTCATTGCCTCTAGATCCCTGAAATTTTTTCGTGCCTTCAGATCCCCGAGCTTGTTGTTGATTGTCTCGTCATGGGCATTTATGCCTTTTGTACGATTCTACAACTTGTCTTTATTGTATTTAAATGGGATTTATGATGAGAATTTGTGTCATTTTCTTTGCTATGAGATTTGAAGAGCTTGATTTTGAGTTGTTACCGCTGCATTGTGCGTTTGGGGATTGTGATCGATCATTGCAGTAGAGTTTTCTGGTGATCACTTGCATTTTTCTCAGACTTCAGGGTTTCTTGCCAATTGTTACGATTCTGATTACTCTTCACTCATGGTATGTCCACAATGCCTTTGCTTCTAATTGACGAGTTTGAATCTTTTCATGGTTTGTGCATATGCTTTGGGTCATGATTTTGAGTGTGAGGAAGTTTGGCGTTCAAGCTAGGGTTCTCGTTTTGACTTTATGCCTTTCCCTGTACTTCACGTTGCTTTTCCTTCTTCTTGATGGTGATTCAATATGGATACTCATTGCTCTATTTGATTCTTGGTTCAATTTCATGCTTCCCTATGTCAAGCTCTGGATTGACCTAGTGATTTCCCTGACCTTTGATGAAATCACGTCTGAGGTGAATTAAAACCGTTTGTTCATCATTCAAATATGATAATTGCCTTGTCTTAGTAAGGTTTTATGGGAATTGGTGGGGGGTTTAGTGGAATGAAATGGAAAGAGGGGATCCAGACTGTGCTTCCATCGCGTTATCTTAGGGTTTCCCTTATTGAAAATCATTGCTCACATTGATTAAATCACACTTAGATGAATTGAGAGCCTAGATTCTTCATTTTGCAATCCAAATGAATTGAATCCAAGACTAAATCCCTAGGTTCCTAATCATTTGATTGGTCTAGATGAAATCCTAACAAAGTCAAAGATTTCAGGTTTTCGAATATTTCACAGATTTCCATTACTTTCGAAATTCCCCGATTTTCCATCGCTTCATCGTTTTCCCGAAAATGTGCCTAAAACATGACAACTATATTGACTTCATGGAATTCCACTTCCTTTGGATTCTCCCAAAAATACATTATTCCTTCATTTTCCTGAAATGTACGAAGTCCTTCCATTTTCATGGATTTCTGTTCCCAACGAATTTCCCTGATAACCTGTTGGAAATGAAGAATTGAGGGATAGCATGAGTTACTAGCTAATGATTTTGTACCACATGCTTAATTTGAACTATTTAGAAATGTATCATGCTATTTCTTAACTAATGATGATGATTGAATGATTTATGGAGGTTTATTGTGCTTTCATCGCTAAATTTCGCTTGGATCATAATTCCCCAAAATTCCTTTCTGGCCTCTGCGAAGGGGTGAAAATCCCAAACTGTGAAGAAATGTGTTTTAATGATGTTTTAAGGGTATTCTTATTGTTTCTTGGATTCATTTGAATGATGAGCATGATCTCTATGATGGACTAACTTGAACTCTTATGTTGTAATGGGTACTTATTGTGGTCTCTTTTCTGAATGCAGGCTGAATACAGCAAGGCTGTTGCTGGAAGGACTAAGGGCAAGGTGATGGATCCCAGTGATGAGGGAGATTTTGTCTTAGAGGCAGCGAGAATCAAGTTGGACATGAAAAGAAAGATACCTAAGAGCAAGTTGGCTTCCATCTGGTCAGAAGTAGCAGATACTAATGTTGGGAAGTGGGATTATGACGAGTTTAAGGAAAGAATATTAGTGGAAAATCCCTCCTTGTTAACGAGCATATAGGTGAACTCTGGATTGGCCCATGTGGTTGGTTTCCCTCTTGCAGTGCAATGTTATGAGTTGGTGTTAGAATGTGCTAGGCATTATGATCCAGGCACACAAAGGATAATTAGTCCACAAGGTAGGTTGCTTGCCAATTTCTCTCCAGTCTCTGTTGCTCAAACATTTGATATGCCAGACATATCTCATGTGGTGGGTCTTGATCTTGACATAGCCAAGAAATACTATGCAGATGATACAACTAAGGCTTTGCAGGTTATCAATTCTTGGTTGGTGAAGCCTAAGGCTCACATCTCCAAGTTTCCAAATCAGTTGTACAATGCCAATTTCATATCAGAATACTATGATGCAATCACTCTCCTTAGAAGAGTGATGGGTTTGAAGTCTGCAGGGATATTTCAAAACTAGATGTTTTACATCATAGCAAGGATGG
Source organism: Sequoia sempervirens (assembly GCA_007258455.2). NCBI lineage: Eukaryota > Viridiplantae > Streptophyta > Pinopsida > Cupressales > Cupressaceae > Sequoia > Sequoia sempervirens. The sequence goes on from VDFB02000009.1 coordinate 41,374,138, forward strand.
AGCAAAATGTAGATTGTCATTGGTCAGGTATCATCAGTGCCAAGCTCCATGAGCAATTGTGCATTGTATTGCAAACGAAGAGCTTCATAATGACATCTTACTTCGTCTATGCCTTGGCCAGATTTCATCCATACAAGGGGTTGAGTACAAAAGGGACTTTTGTCCAAGATGTTATCTATGAGGTGTATCCCCAGCTGCACTTAGGTAACTCAGGCTACATGAGGCTAAATGATGCATTCACCATGTATATCAGCAGGTTTCTCCAAGGGGTAGAACATGTAAGGATTTCTGATGCAGCAAAGGAGTTGATACAAAAGTATGGAGCATGGTTCATCTAGTTCCCCACCTTTTCATACATTAGGAATGATGGTTGTTTGAGGGCACCCTACAGATTGCCAAGATATCCAATAGAACACATCATACTCTTGGAGGTCACCTGGTGAATCTCAGGTTTTGATGATATTGTGAAGAAGGACATGCACAAAATAGGCTTAGGAGGTGACTTCCCATTAAGGGTGGGAGTCAATGAGGCCTGCCCTTCCATGATCACAACATGCTCTTCCGAGGAATAAATGAGCACCTTGGGGTTGGTATTCCATTCCAAGAGGACCAAATTTGACATAATAGAAGAAGGTAAAAAGAAGGCCAGTAGGGAATTCAGGCACAAAGATGACATTGAAGACTATTGGGCCAACTGTAAGGATGAGTTTGAGGTTTGGAGGAAAATATTCTCTAGATTTCCAGCTAGTCTAATTAGATTGTACAACATCAAGGCCATTCTTGACCAACTTGATGATGATGGGGAGGTAATCCAAGGTCATGACTATGATTCCATCAAAGAAAAACCCATAGTTGAGATTTATTGGTTAGAGGAAGAGAAGACTGAGTTGGAGAAAATCAATGCTCCTGTGATTAAATATACCAAGTTATGGCTCAAGCATAAGATTTGGGAGCTGGACAGTGAAGGAAAAGAGTACACGTATGATTTGATGGGAGACTTGGAATCCCACTCCACCTTTGAAGAAAGTGATCAAGATCCAAAGGGAAAGGGAAAGGTGAACTCTCCCCTCAACATCAAAATCAAGGGTATTCAGGCAGAACCTGAAAAGGAAAAGAAGAGAAAGCCCAATTTGAAGAGGAGGAGGATTGCTCTGAAGGAGAAGACATAAACCCTAGAGGAAGAACATGAGGGAGAAGAGGAAAAAGATGGTGTCACTGTTGCTAAGAAGAGAAGAATAGCCAGGAGTTTGAAGAAGCACAGTGAGCATCCCAAGGGACAGAGTGAAGGCATAGGACCCCAGCTGATAGAGGTGGAGAGCTCTAGAGAGAAGACACAGGTATACACTAGAAAAGTCAGAACTACTTCTCTAAAGGAAAGTGTATTAAAAGAGGGTGCTCCTACACTTCTTCCTATTGTACAACAAGAGGACACTTCTGATCCTCCCTTAACTCAGAGCTTGAATGATGGAGAGAAAGGAAAAACAAAGGTTGTTGTTGAAGAGTCACCTCAAGGCGAGGAGACAGAAGAATTCCATGTTGGATATCTCCATAGTGCAGAGGCAGAACTTGGCAACATTCTCAAATCTTCCCTGGTATCTTATGGGACTCGCCGGTCAGGGAAGAAGAAGAGAAATCGATGGAAGAGGAAGAGACACATGAAAGGACTCCTCCTATTCAAGTTATGATAGAGAAATTAAGCCAGAAGGAGAGTCAAGATCTGAAAGATAATAAGGAGAAAGATGAAACAGAAGGAAAGGGTGAATATGTCCCTCTAGTGCATAATGTAGATATTGAGGCTTCCATGGATCAAGCTGAGAAAGAGAGGCCAAGTGTGAAAAAATCAAGTGTCCCTACCCCAAGTTGGCTCAATGAGAGATTGAAGAGCAAGCAGGTGATCATAGATGACACCCCTCCAAATTGGGATGAATTGTTGGCAAAAATTGGTAAAGGGAAGGCAAAGAAGAAAGCTAGGGTAATCTCCAAAATTACCAGGGATGAAGTAGACAACAGGATTATTCACATTTCCACCCCTGTTGAAGAAAAAGGTAAAAGGGAGGTTGTTCCTCAAGATTATACAATTCATATTATGAACCTAGGACCCACTAGTAAGGATCAAGAGAAGGAAGAATTATAGGAGTCTTCCCAGGCCATTTTGAGAAGGCTAGATAAAGAAACAATAGAGAAGGAGAGGTTGTAGAAGCAACTAAATGATGTGTACAAATATGTGCAGCACTTGATGAAGCCACTACAAGCTGTACGAAGTTAAGGGGTGACTCCTGAAGGTTTGCTGCCTAGGGAGGCATTCACAGAGTAGAAAAGATGAAAGCTTCTACGCAGACCACTCATGACTGGTTGCAGGGAGTTGGGAAATGAGGAGATGATATGATCAAAGGCATCTTGTCAACATGTGATGATGCATACATGTCCTCTGAATGGTTGTAGAACATATTGGGGCAAGATAAATTTGATACAGAGCTCCTCCTTCACAAGTTAAAAACTATCATGGAGTGTACAAAAGAAAAATGGGTGAGTGATGGCATTCTTCCTTCTGCAAAAGTTTTTGAGCCTTGGGAATGGTATGAATCACTGCAAATCAAGCAAAATGTTTTGAGGAGGATTCATAATCAAGGGAAGCAGGTAGAGGATGCATTAAAAGATATTTATGGAAAATGCATCTCATTCTTTGAGATTATGAATTGAAGAAAGAAGTTCGCACCAAGGCATCTAACTTTGGAACAATTGAGGAAATGGTGGCATGATGTGTATTCTCTAGTTGATGATGGGCCTATCACAACTCACCACCTAGACTATGCCTCCACTTATATTTCCATCATGGATAAATATCAAGATCTTAAGGTGGAATGTGACAAGGTTGTCAAGCATTCAAGGGAGGAGATCAAATCCATTGAGAGGAAATTCAACGTGTTGGTCACTCCATCCTTGGCCGACCTTGATGGAATCTTCTTGAAGGTGTAGGATAAAATAGATAAAGATAAAGACAAGGAAGTAGCCAATGAATGATGCCTCAAAATTTTTGCTTCCCATTATTTCCTCTCCAGCCTTCACATGCATTGGACTGAATTGTATTGAGACTCTAGGTTGACTTGGATGAGTTCAAGAATTTAATGCTTTTTATTTTATTTCATTTGAACTTTCTAGGCCGACTTGTTTTGTGGCTGACCTTCTTGCAACCCTAACTGGGCCGACATGTTATGAATTCTATAAATATGGCATTCTGCCTCATTTGTAAGGGCTAGAAAATTAGACTTTGAAGCAAGCTAAGTGATATTGCAGAGCTAGTGTTAGAAGTTAGTTTTATTTTGAAGCAAGTGTTGTAACACAAAACAATGGAATTGTTGTTGTTATTGGGTGATTCAATACAATTGAAGACATTGTGCTATTGGTGCATTCTCTTGTGTTGACTAATATTGCATGGCTCTTGTTGTTCTATCTTTTGAAATTTCTTTAGAAATATTGGATATATGTTAGATTTAAAATTAGATATGATTCAATGGTGTTTATGGTTTAATGCTTGAGGTGTTATAGCGATACCTGGTCCATACTTTTTGCAACTGGCTGATTGTGAGTTGCTTTGTAAAGTTAGCCTGGACCTTATATTCATTGTGCTCAGTTCAATTGTGAATGTTTGTTCATTTTAATTGCAATAGGGTTGTTTTGGATGAATGTTCATGATATGAAAATCTTTAATACCCTAGAAGATTGTACTATTTCTATAAGATTGCAGATTTATCTGGGCTAAGCGGGAATTATTTTTTGGGGATTACATTTCAAGTATTTCATCATTTGCATTGTTGATCTTAGAGTAGTTTTAATTTTAGGAATCTCTTTTAAACCCTCATATTTTTCTCTTTATTTATTATCTGGGTTATATTTAGGATTTGAAGTATCACCATATTGGGAAATCTGATAAGTTTGAAGATCCAGGATTTTTTAGTAAGGTCCCTTGTGATTACCAACATTTTCACATATTATCTGAGTTATTTTTGCATTGTCAAGACCTGACATTTGAGACCTTTGGGTTATCTCTTGAGGCTTGCTGATAGAGATTTTCCTTTCAAGAGAGATAGGATACTTTTATCTTGTCTGAGTTGTTGTTTTGCAAAAAAAACCATTAACAAATTGGCGCTAGAAGGAGGGCCTGAATAAACAAGCTGGATCAATTTTTGTCTGCCATTTCTTCTAAAAGATTCAGAAGAAGAACCAAATCTACTCCAAGAGAAGAGGAATTTCAAGAATTTTAAGCTCCTACTAGGTCAAGAAGGACTAGAAGAATATGAGAATCATCATCCACCTAGCCACTTCCATCATCTCCATCATCCTCATCTTTATCAAGTCCTTCTTGATCTGATTTTGAAGCCATCCCCATTCAACAGCCTCAACAAGCCATAAATCAACCTTTACCACCTCCACCCCTCCAATGGCTTTCCTTGCTAACAATCTATCTCCCTTGACCTTCAATAATTACAATGTCATGCCCAAGAACCCTAAACACTTTTGTTCAAAGTTCCATATTAATGATCCTAACAAAACCATAGAGGAACATATCAAGATTTTCCAAACCTGTCTCAGGGATAGGGGAATCAACCATGAGGATGTGGCATGTAGGCTCTTTCCTTATTCCCTAGGAGAAGATTCCTTTTACTGGTACAACCACTTCCCTGGTGGATCAATTCATAACTGGACTGAATGGGAGAATACATTCTTGTAGAAGTTTAGGATTCCCATTAGTGCTAATGAGCTTTACCTTCAGTTCACCAAGGTCAAGAGAGAGATAAATGAGCCTATAGGGTCCTTTAACAATAGGTTTCAACATGCATATGCCTGATTATAGGCCCCTTATGCTGTTGATGATGCTACTTCCCTAGAGATCTATTATGAAGCTTTAGATAGCCTCACAACCACCTTTATGAAGTGGAGGCCCAATCCTCCAACTAGTCTGCTTGATGCATATATTGAGGTTGTCAAGGTTAGTACTGATTTAAGGAAACACTTATTTGGACCTTTACCATCATTACGACCTACTGCTTATCCAGGGCAAGTCCAGGCCATCAATCAGGCCCTTACCAATCATACCCCTATCATGAATCCAATACCTCAGTTGCCTCTGGTCCCTCATCTAGGACCTCCTATGAATCAAGCCCCACCCGTGGCCAGCTATCCTTAGCAAGGTGTTAATCAACCTCTCCATCCATAACCTCATATTGGTTTCCCCACATATTTGTAGAATTTTGAGGTATTGAACTAGTCACTAAGCTTTGGTGTTGCAGCAGGATACCCTCAAAATAGTGTGAACTAGATTCCATATACCAATCCTAACAAGGAAAGGTTGGATGAACTGACTAAACAAGTGAAGAAGCTAAACATTGAGGTCACTTATCTGAGAAACTATAACAGTCAATTGCAAGTTGTTCAAAGAAGTATGCAGTCTAACTATAATAGGGAAAATCGGGAGCCTCAGCAAGGACAACATTTTGAAAGAGGACATAATTATGACAAAGGAAAAAATTATAATAGAGGACAAAATTATGAAAGAGGGAAAAAATCTGGCCATAAATTTGATAGGGGAAAGCTAGTGGACAAGGATTTGACAAAAGAAAACCACCCAGACAGAACAGGACCTGGAATACAAGGCCTAACAATGGAGGTGTTCCCACCTGTTGGATCAACTAGTTAATCAAGAGAAGCCTCCAAGCAGTGTATACCTGGCTGAAGCTACTTTATCAGGTTGGTGTAGGCTCCATAAGATAGGCTAGCATTTTGAGTTAGACTGCCCTAAGTTCTAGACAACTGCTTCAATCTTTCAGTATGAGGTGGAGAATAATGCAACTAACCAGGAGTTGGTACCATCTAATCCTTATGACTCATCCGTGTTGGTGCTAAATCATGCTCCTTTCCCACAAAGTGAAGAAAATGAGTTTGAAGAAGAATCAAACCAGTCTAAGGAGGAGGTAGATCAAGTGTGCAATGGAGATGAGATTACACAGTTGTTTAATGAAAATCCTGTGAATGATAATGGCCCCATGGATGAGGAGGAAACTTATGTCGAAGAGGTGTAGACATTCCGATGACCCATTAAGAAATACGACTTAACAGATTTTCCAAATAGATGCCCACAAGCTAGAGGACTGTTCACCACTTCCATTCCCCCAAACAACTTCACCATACCTCCGGATCCCTATTCCAACAATAATCCAACATATCCTCATGTGCCTAGGAAGTACTTATCTAAAGATCAAGGACAAGTGGAACCATCAAAAGGAAGGGGTACTGAAATGAGCAAAGACAAGGTGGTGGAATGCCTCAAGGAGACTCCCATTGATTTGATCATAGAGCAGCTAGCTATATATGTTGCAGAAGAACTCAAGAAGCTGAAAGTAAGTCTCTCTGCATTTGAATTATTGAGAGTACCAGCTATTAGAAATGCAGTTCTAGGAGCTTACAATATGAATTCGATATCACAAGATAGATCAGTTAGTGGGAATGTTAATAAGGCATCTAGTTCCCAAGTAGTAAAAGATCAGAATCAAGTTCACACACAACCTGGAGACAAAGGGAAAGAAAAAGATAAGAGTCAAGTTGCTCAAGTTGACACCCCTTTAACTTTGTTCTAGGGTAGAACAAAAACTCCTCCATTTTTTATTTTTGTTTGCATATTTGGAAAGAACTTGCACAATTGCTTGCTAGATTTCGGTGCTTCCACCAATGTGATTCCTTTTTCTCTCTATATAGCCTTAGGCATTACCATTGCTATCTCCCAAAAGAAAGTCACTCAAATGGAAAAAACAAAAGTTAATGTGGTAGGGGAACTAAACATGATCCCTATGCAAATTGCCTCAAACCCCAGAATTCAACAAGTCATGAATATACAGGTAGCAGACATACCTGACACTTATGGTCTGATTTTAGGAAGGGACTTTACTAAGGCCTTGAATGGATATGTATCAACCGATCAATCCCACATGTGGCTTCCTTGGAAGGGAGTGCCAAACCAAATCAGGATTGAAAGAGATCATAGGATAAAATATGTGATCACGAAATATCAAAATACTTCGAATGAAATACTAATATCAGAGGTAAGCATGGGTAATTATGTGTTGGCAGCCCCTGTTGAAGAGTCTAATGTGGAAGAAGTTCTCATGTTGCATACTGTATCCATGGATTTTATAGCAAAACCTAGCAGTATTAGAGCCCTGGTGGAACCAATTAATGATGATGACCCATAACCAGCTCAACCTATTAGATAATTTTCAGGAATTCATTCAAAAATGTATTGAAGATTAGATTCACCTGGGTAGGAACATGAATTTTGAGGAGCTTCTCTTACCCAATTGGTGTAGAGTTCACAATGCCTCCCATTCAAAACTGGAATGTTGCATGTGCCAAACAATAGTTGAACAGATGTAGAAGTGCATTAACCCTACTCCAACAACCAAAATTAATATATAGAGTATTCAAGAGGATTCTAAAGGGAAGAAGGTGATGCTTTCTAAAGATCCTTCTAGTAGCAATAGTACATGGGATACAACAAAGAAATTTGGAGTTGCTGGCTGTTGGACCCTAAGGTTTGGTGGATCCAAATCAAAGAAAGGTGTTGGAGCAAGATTTGAGTTGATCAATCCAAGAGGTAAAAATTTCTTTGCTGCTCATAGACTCCAGTTTCATTGTACCAACAATGTAGGAGAATATGAGGCTTTGGTTCACGGGTTGCTTATGGCACTAAGAAAAAAGGTCAATATTTTGCAAGTCTTTGGGGACTCTGAGTTAGTGGTCAAACAAGTTAGAAAACAATACTCGTGTCATGAAAGAAGGATGACCAATTATCGACACAGAGTATGGGACTTATTGAAGGATTTCACAACTTCAAAATTCAGTTGATACCACACAGTAAAAACCAGACCGCTGATTCCCTGGCTCAGGTAGCTAGCACCTTGCAACATTTGTCTCTCTCTAGATTGAAGAAGTTTACTGTGGAGCTAACTCTAGTACCTTCAGTACTAGACAATGTGACCAACTTCTAGGTATTTGAAGATGACAAGCATATTTTGGATTTTATCACAAGTTCAGTTGTCTTTACTTCTCAGATCATTGATGAAGCTGAAACCCAGGAAGCAGAAATGGATTTGAAGGGGTTATCAATTTGAAGACTAATACTATTATGAGGGGAATGGTGTAGCTAGAGAGGATTTTTGATTTGGATAAGGTTAGAGATCAAGACCAAGATTCTAAGAAAGAGTCCATCAGTGGAAAATGTGAAACATACAACATGGGGACTCAAGATGATATCAAAAATGTCTTCATTGGTAAAGTGTGTACTCCAGAGGAGAGAAAAGGAATCATCAATGCCTTGCATGCATGTCAGGATGTGATAGCCTGGAGTTACAAAGACTTGAAGACATATGACACTTCAATTATAACACATACCATCCCTCTGAAGCTAGGAGCTAGACCTTCCAGGCAGAGGCAAAGACAAATTAATGCCTTGTTAGAGCCGATCATCCAAAGGGAGGTACAAAAACTGTTGTCAACATGCATCATATTCCAGGTAAGACATTCGACCTGGGTTGCAAATCTGGTTCCAGTGAGAAAGAAGAATGGGGAGATCAGACTATGTGTGGATTTTAGGATTCTTAATAGAGCATCAGAAAAAGATAACTATCTAGTCCCCTCATTAGATGAAGTGCTTCAAATTATAAATGGATCTCAAATGATGTCTTTCCTAGATGGCTACTCTGGATATAACCAAGTAATGGTACAATATGAGGATAGGCATAAGACTGATTTCACCACAAAGTGGGGCACTTTTGCTTATAGGAGAATGCCCTTCAGTTTGATCAATGCTGGAGCTACATTCTAGAGGTCCATGGACATTGCTTTTAAGGACATCATTGGTAAGTGCATAATTATTTATATGGATGATCTGATAGTCTCTTCAAAAAGGCGAGGTGATCATATATCAGACTTATGCAAATTATTTCAGAGGTGCAGAGAGTTTCGCATCTCTCTTAATCTAAAGAAATGCATCTTTGGAGTTACTGAAGGAAAATTGCTGGGACACGTTATTTCAGAGAAAGGGATTGCTATTGACCCTGAACGAGTGGAAGCCATAATCAAGATTCAACCACCTGCTAGCAAGAAGGAAATGAAATAATTCTTTAGCAAGATTAACTTCGTAAGGAAGTTCATCACTGGATTTGCTAAGATAGTCAAGCCATTGAATGCCATGTTGAAGTAGGAAGCTAAAATTGAATGGAGTGCAAAATCAAAAGAAGAATTTGTAGACATCAAAAGAGCTATTGCTGAAGCTCCAGTCTTGGTGAGTCTTGATTATACCAATCCTTTTTGCATATACTCATTTCCTTCTGACCACTCCTGTGTTGGCATGTTAACTCATAAGTGTGATCAAGGGAATGAGCATCCCATAGCATTCATGAGTGCACCTTTGAAGGATGAAAAACTAAGGTATCTAAGTGTGGAGAAGTAGGCCTATGCCCTGGTCAGAGCTGTGAAAAAGTTCAGGCATTATATTTCGAGGAACAAGGTATTTGCAATAGTTCTTGATCCCGCAGTCAAACTGCTATTGATGCAAAATGAACTAGGAGAACACAAAGCTAAGTGGGTAACTATGTTGTAGGAATACGATATTGAGATTCAGCCCATGAAGCTGGTGAGAGGACAAGAGCTAACCAAGACAATGGCAGAAATGGGTCCAGACCTCATAGCTCAACACTATCACCTCCATTATGTGTCCCCAGGGGACTAGTATGATGATATCATTTACTATCTTTTGAATCAACAATTCCATGAACATCTTAATTCAGTACAGAGGAGAGCTCCACATTTGAAAAGTGATAGTTTTATGATGAAGGGAGTTGTCTTGTATAAGAAAAATCATGAGGGTATCTACCTGAGGCGCTTAGGAAAAAAATTTGAAAAGGTAATGGTAGAGTTTCATGATAGATATGACACTGGCCATGGATCTGTGCCTTCCACTGTAAACTAGATTCTGAGGGCTAGTTACTATTGGCCCACATTGTTTAAAGACACACACAGCCATGTCAGAACCTGTCATGTATGCCAGACTACAACAAGTAGGGAGAAGTATGCAACTCTTCCACTTCAACCTATTATAGAGGTAAAACTGTTTGCATAGTGGGGTTTGGACTTAATAGGTTTAATCAACCCACCTTCTTCTATAGGCCACAGGTATATCCTTACTGTCATTGATTACTTTACAAGGTGGAATGAGGCTCTTTCTTGCAAACAATGTACTTTTGAAGTGGTAATCAATTTCATAGAATCACGCATTATTAATCGCTTTGGGTGTCCATTGGCTCTAGTTTGTGATAATGGTCCTGCATTTGCATCATTGAAATTTTCTAACTGGGCCTTTGATCATGGAATTTTCATTAAGTTTGCATCCAATTATTACCCATAGGGAAATGGATTGGCTAAATCTTCCAATAAGAATCTTTTAACAGTCATCTGAAAGCTCTTAGAAAATAATCCCAAGGATTGGCACACACAACTTATATTTTCTCTTTGGGCAGACCATACTAGGCATAAGACATCCTTAGGGACCTCCCCTTACCACCTTGTGTATGGTCTGGAACCTGTATTCCCTAGTCACCTGAAGATCCCCACTCTGTAGTTCATTAATGAATATTATGATGAAGGGGACAAAAGTGAAGCCCATCTGGTCGAGTTGTTACACCTTGAAGAGAGAAGAGATCAATCCTTAGAAAATTTTTCCAAACATCAGGGTGTAGTTAAGAGATGGTTTGAAAAGAGAGCCAAGGTAAAAGCCTTTAGAATATCTGACTTGGTTCTTTACTGGGATAAAGCCCATGACCGTAAGGGAGAGCATGGTAAATTTTATAAACTTTGGCTGGGCCCTTACCAGATTTTAGAGATTTTGGGAGATAATGCTTTTTGCTTGAAAAATATCACTGGAGAGGATATCCCACTACCTGTCAATGGGTAGTACTTGAAGCATTACTTCCAATCCTAAGTTGTTTATAGCTCTTTCCTTGTACATAGTTAGATTAGGTTTTCTTTCTTTTCTGCTACTTTTGCTTTGGTTAGGTTAGGTTTTCTTTTCTTGTTGCTTCATTTTTGTTTCGCTTTTATTTTGGTTAGAGTAGGTTTGTTTGGTTAGAGTAGGTTGTTCTTTGCTTTGCTTTTGCTTTTGGTCTCCTATTTTCTCTGGGGCTTGTTGCATCTACATAGAAATTATTACGTTATCTTGGTTTTTTCTAGGTATTTCTTTTATAAAATTTAATCATCCTTCTAGGATCAAATTGGTGAAGTTTCTTCATCTAGTGTCATGTGTGCTAAATGTCTTGAGTAGATGAGTTATGAGATTAAGATAAACCTAGAATATATTTGGGTCTTATATCTTTACATAGAATCTTTTAATTCCAAGGTTGTACATAGTCCTTATGAAGTCTGGTCAGGTGGAAAATCTTATATTCTGCTTTAGCGCCACTGTGGTTCTCAGCCCTGAGTGTGAACTTCATTGTTCATAGGTTGAAATAAAAAAGGAAGTGGAAAGAAAAGAAATATCAAAAGAAAGAAAAGAAAAAAAAATATTGAAAATCCAAAGAATGAAATTAACTTATCAGGAGTATCCAAGTATCTCTACCGGGGCTATGGACACCTGGTTGGCAGTAGAGCTATGCTTGGGAGAACCACAACGATAACCTCGTCGAGGCTATGGATGCTTGACTGGCAGTGAGGTTCTATCCAGGATGCTTTTGGAGTTAGAATCGTTATGTAAATTGATTAGGCTAAGTTTGGTTCTTATGGCTACTGAGGAAAGGAAAATGAATACATGAGCACACACTTTGACCCCGGTACAGGAAAGGTTTACTTGTCTTAGAACTCTAAAGCTTCATTACATAAATGACCTGATGTGTGGACTGAAACCAAATATTTTGGGTTCTTAATACCAGTTTTTCATCGAAATGCTCTGGAGCATTTCCCCAGCAGGAGTCGCCATTTGTTGTGCAGTTTAGCACACACACGCCACACTGAAAGTAGGGACCCTCTTTCTTGCTTTAGCTTTGGACACCTTTGATCTTCTGATTTTGATATTTTAATTGCTCTAAGATGTGCTTGAATGATTACCTTACTCGTGCAAATGACCAACCTTAAAGTGACATTTTGAAAATCCTTGTTTTTGAGTTAACCCCAAGTTTTTATAGATTTTCGAGAAAATTCCCCTTCGGTGGAAATCCCCAAGATCCCCTAGAAACCCGATGGAGGCTAGTACTTTCACTGTTTTTGGAAATTTCAACGCTTTGGGGAATTCTGCCTCACACGGATTTTCCCGAAATTCCTCATTGCCTCTAGATCCCCAAAAATTTGTCGTGCCTTCGGATCCCCGAGCTTGTTGTCGATTGTCTTGTCACGGGCATTTATGCCTTTTGTACAATTTTGTAGCTTGTCTTTATTGTATTTAACCAAGATTTATGATGAGAATTTGTGTCATTTTCTTCGTTATGAGATTTGAAGAGCTTGATTTTGAGTTGTTACCGTTGCATTGTGTGTTTGGGGATTGTCATCGATCATTGTAGTAGAGTTTTCTGGTGATCACTTGCATTTTGCTCGGACTTCAGGGTTTCTTGCCAGTTGCTGTGATTCTGATTACTCTTCACTCATGGTATGTCCACAATTCCTTTGCTTCTAATTGATGAGTTTGAATCTTTTCATGGTTTGTGCGTATGCTTTGGGTCATGATTTTGAGTGTGAGGAAGTTTCGTGTTCAAGCTAGGGTTCTCGTTTTGACTTTATGCCTTTCGCTGTACTTCATGTTGCTTTTCCTTCTGCTTGATGGTGATTCAATGTGGATACTCATTGCTCTATTTGATTCTTGGTTTGATTTCATGCTTCCCTATGTTGAGCTCTGGCTTGACCTAGCGATTTCCCTAACCTTCGATGAAATCACATCCTGGGTGAATTGAAACCATTCGTTCATCATTCAAATCTAATAATCACCTTTTCTTAGTAAGGTTTTATGGGAATTGGTGGGAGGTTTAATGGAATGAAAGGGTGAGATGGGATCTAGACTGTGCTTTCATCGCGTTATCTTAGGGTTTCCCTTATTGAAAATCATTGCTCACACTGATTGAATCACACTTAGATGAATTGAGAGCTTAGATTCTTCATTTTGCAATCTAAACGAATGGAATCCAAGACTGAATCCCTAGGTTCCTAATTGTTTGATTGTTCTGGGGGAAATCCTGACGAAGTCAAAAAAATTGGGTTTTCGAATATTTCATGGATTTCCATTACATTCGAAATTCCCCGATTTTCCATCGCTACATCATTTTCCCAAAAATGTGCCTAAAACATGAAAACTATATTGACTTCATGGAATTCCGCTTCATTTGGATTCTCTTGAAAATCCATTATTCCTTCATTTTCTCGAAATGTGTGAAGTCCTTCCATTTTCACAGATTTCCGTTCACAACGGATTTCCTCGAAAAACTGTTGGAAATGAAGAATTGAGGGATAACATGAGTTATTAGCTTATGATTTTGCACCACATGATTAATTTGAACGATTTAGAAATGTATCATGCTATTTCTTAACTAATGATGATGATTGAATGATTTATGGAGGTTTATTGTGCTTTCATCACTAAATTCCCCTTGGATCAGAATTCCCTTAAATTCCCTTCTGGCCTGAATTCCGCGAAGGGGTGAAAATCCCGAACTGTGAAGAAATGTGCTTTAATGATGTTTTAAGGGTATTCTGATTGTTGCTTGGATTCATTTGAATGATGATCATGATCTCTATGATGGAATAACTTGAACTCTTATGTTGTAATGGGTCCTTAGTGTTGTTTCTTTTCTGAATGCAGGCTGAATCAAGCAAGGTTGTTGCTGGAAGGACTAAGGGCAAGGTGATGGATCCTAGTGATGAGGGAGATTCTATCTTAGAGGCAGACAAAATCAAGCCGGACATGAAAAGCAAGATCCTTGAGAGCAAGTTGGCTTCCATCTAGTCAGAAGTAGCAAATACTAATGTTGGGAAGTGGGATTATGAGGAGTTTAAGGAAAGAATGTTAGTAGAAAATCCCTCCTTGTTAACAAGAAAATAGGTGAACTCTGGATTGGCCCATGTGGTTGGTTTCCAACTTATGGTGCAATGTTATGAGTTGGTGTTAGAATGTGCTAGGCATTATGATCCAGGCACACAGAGGATAATTAGTCCATAGGGCAGGGTGCTTGCCAATTTCTCTCCAGTCTCTGTGGCTTAAACATTTGATATGCTAGACATATCTCATGTGGTGGGTCTTGATCTTGAGATAGCCAAGAAATACTATGAAGATGATACAACTAAGGATTTGCAGGTTATCAATTCTTGGTTGGAGAAGCCTAAGGCATACATCTCCAAGTTTCCAAAGTAGTTGTACATATCCAAGTTCAGATAAGAATACTATGATACAATCACTCTCCTTAGCAGAGTGATGGGTTTGAAGACTGTAGGGATATTTGAAAACTAGATGTTTTACGTCAGAGCAAGGATGGAGAAAAATGTAGACTATAATTGGTCAGGTATCATCAGTGCTAGGCTCCATGAGCAATTGTGCAATGTATTGTAGACCAAGAGCTTCACAATGACATCTTACTTGGTTTATGCCTTGGCTAGATTTCATCCATACAAGGGGTTCAGTACAAAAGGGAATTTTGTCCAAGATGTTATCTATGAGGTGTATCCCCAGCTGCACTTAGGTAACTCAGGCTACATGAGGTTAAATGATGCATTCACCATATATATCAGCAGGTTTCTCCAAGGGGCAGAACATGTAAGGATTTCTAATGCAGCAAAGGAGTTGATACAAAAGTATGGAGCATGGTTCATCTAGTTCCCCATCTTTTCATACATTAGGATCGATGGCTTTCAGAGGGAACCCTACAGATTGCCAAGATATCTAATAGACCACATCATACTCTTGGAGGTCACTAGGAAAATCTCAGGTTTTGATGATATTGTGAAGAAGGACATGCACAAAACAGGCTTAGGAGGTGACTTCCCATTGAGGGTGGGAGTCAATGAGGCATGCCCTTCCATGATCACAACACGCTCTTCTAAGGAATAAATGAGCACCTTGGGGTTGGCATTCCATTCCAAGAGGACTAGATTTGACATGACAGTAGAAACTCAAAAGAACACCAGTAGGGAATTCAGGCACAAATATGGCATTGAAGACTATTGGGCCAACTGTAAGGATGAGTTTGAGGTCTAGAGGAAAGGATTCTCTAGATTTCCAGCCAGTCTAATTAGATTGTACAACATAAAGGCCATTCCTGACCAACTTGATGATGATGGGGAGGTAATCCAAGGTCATGACTATGATTCCATCAAAGGAAAATCCATAGCTAAGATTGATTGGTTAGAGGAAGAGAAGATTGAGTTGGAGAAAATCAATGCTCCTATGATTAAATATACCAAGTTATGGCTCAAGCATAAGATTTGGGAGTTGGACAGTGAAGGAAAAGAGTACACGTATGACTTGATGGGAGACTTGGAATCTCACTCCACCTCTGATGTAAATGAACAAGATCCAAAGGGAAAGGGAAAGGTGGAATCTCCCCTCAAAATCAAAATCAGGGTATTCAGGCAGAAACTTGAAAAGGAAAAGAAGAGAAATCCCAGATCCAAGAGGAGGAGAACTGCTCTGAAGGAGAAGACATCAACCCTAGAGGAAGAACATGAGGGAGAAGAGGAAAAAGATGGTGTCATTGTTCCTAAGAAGAGAAGAATATCCAGGAGTTTGAAGAAGCACAGTGAGCAACATCAAGACTATTGGGCCAACTGTAAGGATGAGTTTGAGGTCTGGAGGAAAAGATTCTCTAGATTTCCAGCTAGTCTAATTAGATTGTACAACATCAAGGCCATTCTTGACCAACTTGATGATGATGGGGAGGTAATCCAAGGTCATGAATATGATTCCATCAAAGAAAAACCCATAGTTGAGATTTATTGGTTAGAGGAAGAGAAGACTGAGTTGGAGAAAATCAATGCTCCTGTGATTAAATATACCAAGTTATGGCTCAAGCATAAGATTTGGGAGCTGGACAGTGAAGGAAAAGAGTACACGTATGACTTGATGGGAGACTTGGAATCCCACTCCACCTTTGAAGAAAGTGATCAAGATCCAAAGGGAAAGGGAAAGGTGAACTCTCCCCTCAACATCAAAATCAAGGGTATTCAGGCATAACCTGAAAAGGAAAAGAAGAGAAAGCCCAATTTGAAGAGGAGGAGGACTGCTTTGAAGGAGAAGACATCAACCCTAGAGGAAGAACATGAGGGAGAAGAGGAAAAAGATGGTGTCACTTTTGCTAAGAAGAGAAGAATAGCCAGGAGTTTGAAGAAGCACAATGAGCAGCCCAAGGGACAGAGTGAAGGCATAGGACCCCAGCTGATAGAGGTGGAGAGCTCTAGAGAGAAGACACAGGTATACACTAGAAAAGCCAGAACTACTTCTCTAAAGGAAAGTGTATTAAAAGAGGGTGCTCCTACACTTCTCCTCCTCCCTTAACTTAGAGCTTGAATGATGGAGAGAAAGGAAAAACAAAGGTTGTTGTTGAAGAGGCACATCAAGGTGAGGAGACAAAAGAATTCCATCTTTGAGATTTCCATAGTGCAGAGGCAAAACTTGGCAACATTCTCTAGTCTTCCTTGGTATCTTACGAGGACTCACCAATCAGGGAAGAAGAAGAGAAATTTATGGATGAGGAAGAGACACATGAAAGGAATCCTCCTATTCAAGTTATGATAGATACATTAAGCTAGGAGGAGAGTCAAGAGACAAAATATAATAAGGAGAAAGATGAAGAAGAAGACAGGGGTGAAGATGTCCCTCCAATGCATAATGTACATATTGAGCCTTTCGTGGATCAAGCTCAGAAAGAGAGGCCAAGTGAGCAACAATCAGGTGCCCCTACCCCAAGTTGGCTCAATGAGAGATTGAAGAGCAAGCAGGTGATCATAGATGATACCCCTCCGAATTGGGATGAATTGTTGGAAAAAATTGGTAAAGGGAAGGAAAAGATGAAAGCTAGGGTAATCTGCAAGATTAGCAGGGATGAAGTAGACAACAGGATTATTCACATTTTCACCTCTATTGCAGAAAAAGGTAAAAGGGAGGTTGTTCCTCAAGATTATACAATTCATACTCTTAACCTAGGACCCACTAGTAAGGATCAGGAGAAGGAAGAATTCTAGGAGTCTTCCCAGGCCATTTTGAGAAGGCTAGATAAAGAAACAATAGAGAAGGAGAGGCTACAGAAGCAACTAAATGATGTGTACAAATATGTGCAACACTTGATGAAGCCACTACAGAAGTGAAGGGGTGACTCTTGAAGGTTTGTTGCCTAGGGAGGCATTCACAGAACTAGAAAAGATGAAAGCTTCTATGCAGGCCACTCATGACTGGTTGCAGGGAGTTGGGCAACGAGGAGATGATATGATCAAAGGAATATTGTGAACATGTGGTGATGCATACATGCCCTCTGAATGGTTGTAGAACATATTGGGGCAAGATAAATTTGATAAAGAGCTCCTCCTTCACAAGTTAAAAACTATCATGGAGTATACAGAAGAAAAATTGGTGAGTGATGGCATTTTTCCTTCTACAAAAGTTCCTGAGCCTTGGGAATGGTATGAATCCCTGCAGATCAAGCAAAAGGTTTTGAGGATGATTCATAAGCAAGGGAAGCAGGTAGAGGATGCATTAAAAGATATATATGGCAAAGGCATCTCATTCTTTGAGATTATGACTGGAAGAAAGAAGTTTGCACCAAGGCATCTAACTTTGGAACAATTGAGGAAATGGTGGCATGATGTGTATTCTCTAGTTGATGATGGGCCTATCACAACTCACCTCCTAGATGATGCCTCCACTTATATTTCCATCATGGATAAATATTAAGATCTTAAGATGGAATGGGACAAGGTTGTCAAGCATTCAAGGGAGGAGATCAAATCCATTGAGAGGAAACTCAAAGTGTTGGTCACTCCATCCTTGCCCGACCTTGATGGAGTCTTCTTGAAGGTGTAGGATAAAATAGATAAGGATAAATACAAGGGAGCAGCCAATGAATGATGCCTCAAAATTTTTGCTTCCCATTATTTCCTCTCCAGCCTTCACATGCATTGGATCGAATTGTATTGAGACTCAAGGCTGCCTGGATGAGTTCAAGCATTTAATGCTTTTCATTTTATTTCATTTGAAATTTCTAGGCTAACTTATTTTGTGGCCAATCTTCTTGCAACCCTAACTGGGCCGACATGTTATGAATTCTATAAATATGGCATTTTTCCTCATTTGTAAGGGCTAGAAAATTAGACTTTGAAGCAAGCTAAGTGATATTGCAGAGCTAGTGTTAGAAGTTAGTTTTATTGTGAAGCAAGTGTTGTAACACAAAACAATGGAATTGTTGCTGTTATTGGGTGATTCAATATAATTGAAGACATTGTGCTATTGGTGAATTCTCTTGTGTTGACTTATCTTGCATGGTTCTTGTTGTTCTATCTTTTAAAATTTCTTGAAGAATATTGGATATATGTTAGATTTAGAATTATATATGATTCAATGGTGTTTATGGTTTAATGCTTGAAGTGTCGTAGCGATCCCTGGTCCATACTTTTTGCAACTGACTGATTGTAAGTTGCTTTGTAAAGTTAGCTTGCACCTTATATTCATTGTGCTCAGTTCAATTGTGAATGTTTGTTCATTTCAATTGCAATAGGGCTGTTTTGGATGAATGTTCATGATCTAAAAATCTTTAATACCCTAGAAGATTGCACTATTTCTATAAGATTGCATATTTATCTAGGTTAAGCAAGAATTAGTTTTTGGGGATTGGTTCATTTCAAGTATTTCATCATTTGCATTGTTGCTCTTAGAGTAGTTTTAATTTTAGGAATCTCTTTTAAACCCTCATCTTTTTCTCTTTCTTTATTATTTGGGTTAGATTTAGGGTTTGAAGTATCACCATATTGAAAAATAAGATAAGTTTGAAGATCCAGTATTTGTCAGTAAGGCCCCTTGTGATTACCAATATTTTCACATATTATCTGAGTTATTTTTGCATTGTCAAGACCTGACATTAGAGACCTTGGGGTTATCTCTTGAGGCTTGCTGATAGAGATTTACCTTTTAAGAGAGATAGAATACTTGTATCTTGTCTAAGTTGTTGTGCAGAAAACACCATCAACACTTAGTCCGGTGTAGTCCCTAATATGGCAGAAGATCTCCCTATAGGAACTATGAGAAGCGTTATCTTTACTATCCTAAATCATGCAAAACAAAAAGATGCAAAGGAGAAAAACAACACTTGAACACCTCAATGATTAGCCTAAGTTGTCTTGAACAAAATAAAGATAAAAACCAAATTATACCTTATTCAAGTGATCTTTTTGGTTGGCCCTTTGATGTAGCTTGAATGTGTGTTCCTTGATGGAAAATGATCTAAAATGACATGCAAAATTATGTAGACTCTATGGAGGATGCAATGGTGTAGTTGGGTATTTTGATAAGTGAGTAAAATGCATGCAAATGGAAGCTTGGAGATTCAACAGTGGAGGTTGTGAGTGAAAAGTGCAAGTGCTTGAGTTCTAGAGCTTGAATACTTGAATTGTGAATGTGTGAATGAGTGAATTGAGAGTAAATATTCCATTTTAAGGGAAGAATCTCTAGAGAATCGAACGGTCAAGATTTTGCCAACATGGGCAAGATAAAGGGCTGTGGTGAATTGAGGACTCACAAACCCTCACATCTGTCCATGTGGAAGGGGAGGTGTCATAAGGATAGGTGAGTTGGAAAGAGGACATGTGAGGTGGAGGTGCTTGCAAGTACCTTGGGATTAGGGGAAAATCTCCTTAAAAAGGAAGTTCTTGTCCTCATATAAGAGTGATGGTGACAAGTGAAGAATTTTAGAAAGTTCTCTTTTATCATCATGGGAATGAGAGAAGTTGTCGGGGGAATAAACGTGAATTTTAAATTTATCTGATTGGAAGAGAAAAGTGGTTGGGAGAATAAATGTGAATTTTAAATTCACATGATGAGAAGTACCTTGTGGATAAGACAATGTCCTTATAAAAGAAGCCCTTGTCCCATGTGACTAATGTGATAAGTGAGAGAATCTATAATTTCTCAACAACTTGCATGGTGAAGAGAAATGCATTGAATGAATAAATGTGAATTTTAAATTCACATGGGGAAGAGGTCAAGGCTCAAAAAAGAAAGCACTTATAAAAGGTTGATTTGGAGGATATGTCAAAGATGGCATGTGATTAGATTAAGGTTGTGCAAATAGGTGATTAAGAAGATTAATGAAGGATTAGAGACAAGTGGCCAAATATGGAGGATGTGACATTAATCCTGATTAAAGGTGTGCACATCCTAATCATGGATTAATTAGACTAATACAGATTAGAAGAAGGTTATGGAGAATGTGACAAAGAAAGAGAAAAGAGTGAATTTAAAATTGATTTAAATTCGAAAAAAAACAAATGACTAAATTAAATAAATTGATATGTTTATTTAATTTAGAGAGGAAAGGATGAAAGGTAAAGTATTTAATTATTAAATTAAATACTTTAGGAACCTTATGTAAAGGGGAAATATTAATTAAATAAATTATTTAATTAATGTTGATGAAATAGACGAGTAAAGGAGACATATTTGACCATATGGGAGTGGTCAAATTTGGATGTCTACAGGAACAAGTTGAAATACTTGGCTTAAATATGTGTTTCTATTGCTTCGTGACTGGTGCCATCCGTCATAATTTAAATGTCTGAAAATTTCCAAGTTCTCATCTTCATGTGACTAGCATAGTTTCTTATGCGCCACATCCTCTTCATTTATATTTTATTTTAACTATGTTAATTACCCCTTTTTAAACATGTGTTAGTTAAATGAAGGACCAACCAGTCCTAGTAATTATTTTGGGCTGCATGGTTGTACAATCCTAAATAAAGCAATTATAAAAAATATGAAAGTTCCATTTCAATGCTTCCTTATCCGTTAGTGCTAATATTGGAAAAAAAATTGTGTGTGCTAATTGCAGCAACTTTCAAACAATGGTGGCAATAAGTGTGACAATATTAAGCTTTTCATGGATGGAGTCTTATTGGAAAATCAATGATATAATGCAAAATTGCTACTAATTTTTTTATTACGGACTGAGCGGAGTTAAAAAATAAAAAGAAGAGGAGATCAAAAGCAAACCAACATTTTCTTGAGTGCTAAAGACCAGTCCTTACTCTGCTTCAGTGTGTGTTTCCACTCCCTCAGCAGACGCCACTGTTATATCATTTTGTTATGCTCATGAGAGAAATAATGCACTAGGAAAAGACGTTTATTGTTTTAGGGTTCATTGTTGCTTGAAACAGAAAAATAAAACTATAGTTAATAGGTACCCCTCCCATCGTGGATTTGGAGTGTAGAAACAAAAAAGAAAAACTTGCTTTTCCTTATAGGCTTTTAATCTAAGTGCTGCTACAGGATTAGCCCTAGAGGTATGTACCCACCATAAAAGCATTGCATCGAAATCAAAGGAAATCAAAGGGAATGTTGGAACCTCTATTAATATGGTTGAGCTTGGAGGGTATATTTAATAAAGTTAAGAAAAACAGATTTGTTACGTTTACTTTACTAAAAAAAATTAGCCTTAGCTTTTATGAGTTCTCATGAAATTTTCTTTTAAGTTTTAAGATTCCCTTAATAAAGGGAAAGAGAATATACCCCACTCCCTAGATAAATGGGCATATTAATTTAAATAAGACCATGAAAAAAAATAAAGATTAAGTATTTGATTAAGTATTTATACCATATTTAAAAAAAAAAAAAAATTCTCTTGACATATGAAATAATTTATTTAATTATAAAAGATAACTATTATTATAATTTTAAATTACTTCTTAAAGTAAATAGAATATTTGAGTATTAAGAAAATATATATGGATAAATGAACTTAAATAATTGACAATTAAACAAATAGATGAAACAATAATAATTTATCCCATTCTTCAAGTTTAGAGGAATGTTAATATCAACAATTACCTTATTAGAAATATTAAGAGTATCGGTAATAGACTTAGAAACGATGGTAGTAGTAGTAAATAAGAGTAGTACTTGTACTAATGTCAAATGATGATATGGTTAATGAGCGAATTCATTATGAGACTTGAATTGGCTATTAGAATTATAGTCCTCGTGATAGTTATATAAATATTCCATAAGATTAATGTTGAGAACGATATTAGTGTTAACATTAACTGGGTTTCAAAAAGTGATGTTGATAATTGCATTAGAAATAGCTTTGGTCTCAAGGATGACCTTAACCTGACGTGAGGATATAATATGAAAATTAGTAATATGTGGAAATAATAATATAACCATGAATTAAACAAATAAATAAAAATTGTAGGTTGAGGTAATCATTTGTCAACGGAGTTAACATCGATCACATTCATCCCAAGTAGTAAATGTCTAACATTCTTATGTAATAATAATACTAGGGTCCTTCTCTTCATCGTTTGAGGGTGCGTACGATGGAATTTGCACACCCGACCTTGCTACTCCCTCATACCTCACTCTCGACAGCATGCCAGTGATGATGTTGCATGAGAAATGTCACCCGATGTACATTGCATGTACCATGCACATGTATGGTTACTAAATGTTAGTATTTTGTAATATTGTTAAAAAAAATTAGTTGTGTTTTTTCCCTAGTGTAAAATTATGGGCATTATACCAAGGTATCAACATTACATATTTTTATGTTCTTGCTTCAAATTTATTATTTCATCATTTGGTTTAATTACCTACAAGGGATTTAACTTAGGAAAACCCCTATTCACTAACAATAAACAAGTTTTTCTCCTCTTGAATGTGTGTTTGTAGATTTATAGGTTGAAGATCAAGTGGAGAAGTTTAGAGAAAAATTGTTAGAGTTTTCAAGTTGCAAGATTGACCTTCACAGTGCAAGAACAAGGAATTGAAGTTACAAAATTCATCATAGGTTTTCGGGAGCTGACAACCAAGGATTCGAGAGTGCAAACATCAAGGAAAATAACCCAGATCTTAGTTTCAGAAACCCTAACAGGGACCCATTCACCACCAAAGGTGAATGAGTCCTTTGTGCCCTAAAAACAACCTTCTTGTAGCAAGGTACACAACATTTTAAGCTCTAAAAACTCCCCTCATAGTTTCTATAATACTTAGGGTTAGTTTCTAATTTTTATTTGCATCTTTTGGCTCTCATAATTGAATGTTTCATAGTGAAAATTAGCAGTTTATCATCTTGATCCTTTCACTTTGATAAAACCTTATTTCTCTATGTTTCAACAACAAAGTCCAATCTTCCTCCCTTCGGAAACACCTTCTTCTCTATCTTGAAGAAAATGAATCTTGCAATATAATAGAAAAACTTCTTCCAAAGCAAAAACTTGTCATATGCATTCGAAAACCTCTTTTATAAATTTAGAAGGAAATCTCTTTTTCAAAAAGATATTAATTATTGAGAGATTCTTTCTTCAAAAGTAGCCTCCACTAATATGTCATAAGTAACGTCCTTGTCATAGAATTTGATAACTCTCAACATGCAATGCAACATGTAACTCCTATTTGTCATAATAAAAAAAGTTAATTTAGTTTTATTCTTTCCATTTTATCTTTTGCACCCAAAATTAATTTTATTTTGTCATTTCTTTCTCTCCCATAATATGAGTTTAAAATATAAAATAAATTTTGCTTCATGAATTTATTTTATTTATTTATTTATAATTTTAAATTACATATGTTTTGTAGTAAAATATCTATTTGATTTTTCTAATGGAATTACTTCTAATACCTTAGTCCACTAAGAAATTTATTAGTCGATTAATTTAATTTAATTATTAAATTTTAATTTATTTCCCCCTTAGTTTAACTCCATGAATTAATTTTAATGATTATTTCAAACATTGCTCAAATTTGATCAATTAATTTTTTAAATGTTCTAAGGGAGAGGGTTATGATAGTTTAAATTTTTAGTTGACCTCTAGAGGCTCATAACTTGGACTCAAAAACTTATTTTTGAGGTTTTTTTTTTTTTAATTTATTTATTTAGGCTATTTTTTTTTGTGTTCTATGCAAGTTGGTGCAAATAATTTTTGATTTTGATGCAAAATTTATTCAAAAATTATAATTTTTTATAAGTATTGAAATGGTGGAAAAGTGAAACCCTAGGATTTTACTCTAGGGTTTAGGCACTTTTCCTTGTGATTTCATTTAGAATTTGAGGTAGTGGGGGTTTTATGGATTTGGAAAAGATATAATATTGACTTACAACCTAAAAGGTGAGTCAATCTACCATTGACCAAATTTGAAATGGATTTTCGAATGAAATGCAATGATTTAACTAGGCTAATGATGCAAATAACTATTCTGATGTAAAAAAAATAGACCTAGAAAGTCAGATGGATTTAGAATTCAAAAATAGACAGAGTAGGGTTATGTGCACTTATGATATAAATTTGGTGCTAAAAATTGAGGACTAAGTCACCTAGGGCGACAAGGTCCTTGTAACCAAATTTCAAATTTGATTTCACAGTCCTTTGGAGCCAAATTAGATCCTTCTTTCCCCAGGTGTCACACTGTTGGATCTTTGTCGGGTCCCAAGATAATTTAGTTTTTATATATTGTCAAGTTGCAGGGTTTGAATGTAACAATGAATAATTGACCTTCAAACTTCTCTCAATTTACTTCAAACCTGAAACCTACACATTCAAAGAGAGAGGGAAGGTTGTGCCATATAGGGGCATGCCTAAGTCAAACCTCGTGTTGGTGTTCCCACCTCCACAATGGCTATGTCAATGAATGTGAGCTTATCCTTTTGAGGGATAGAGGCTAAATGATAAATGAATGATGAATCAAAAATGGAATGCAAATCACCACTCAAGAATGGCTTCCTTGAAGGACTGAAGTCATGCACATCTCCTTAAGGCTTGATTATTGTTGGCTTGATTTTCTTATAGACCTACAAGGGTTAGTTTTCACAAAAAATATGATAACATAAACATGAAAAAACTCACATACACTTTGACATGATGCCTTGATATTGAATTTTTTCAATAAATCTACTCTTGACTACTCTTGACTTGATAATAATTGCTTGTTAGTACTCTCATGGAAGCCAACGGTCGTCTGCATGAGTCTGCGGAGGGTAGGGTTTCGATAGCGCCGTCTCTGGGAAAGCTACCTCAGGGAAAACCCTGCGATTTTCGGCCGAATGAAGGGTGTCGGGCAGCATCGTGGACTCAGGAGAACGGACTTGTGTTTGTTGGAAAATATATCAACTCCTTTGGAGATGGTTGCAGGATTCAGGATGGAGTATCAAAGGCGCAAAATGATCTGAGGAAAGCAGATGATGCAGCCGTTGGGGAAAGGGGTGTGGGAGTTTTCAAAGATCTGAATGTGCCTAGTAAGGTGGGGGGAAAAGCTGGGCCCGCCCAGAGGCTTCAATCAAACTGGGAAGATCAGTGTGCCAAGAAAGACTTTGGAATGAAGGCTGGGGGAAGCCGAACATGGGAAATCCAAAACCAGGCTATGGGGAAGCCGTCTGAAACATTGAAGGCTAATAAACCTTTGATTTCCTTGCAGGAAGAGCTTGAAGCGAAGGTTTTGCATAATATGGAATTTTTTTCTCATTTGGGACTGATAGGATGATTCAGGGGCTTTTGGCCCCGTTTGTGTGATCTACATAAGTGGATCTCTGAGAAATGGGAACCTATTGTAGACGGTTGCATCCAAATCTACCCAGCAACCAGAGGATTTTTTATGGTGGTTTTTGAAACAGTGGTTGACAGAACTAAAATTCTGTGTGACTACTTTTGGAGCTGGGAGGAGAAGTTTGCTCTGTCCTTGAAGCCTTGGCATCCGACTTTCAACCCTGCAACAAAGACTTTTGATAAAGTTCCTCTGTGGGTAAGACTTCCAAACTTACCTCTTCATTTGTGGTTTGACTCATGTTTAGAAGCTATTGGGAACTCTTTAGGGGATTTTTTGATGGTTGATGATGACTCTTCGAATCTATTGCACTCCACCTATGCCCATATTTTGGTGGAGTTGGATGTCTCAAAGGCTCTTCCAGATGAGATTTCAATTAAAACCTCCAAAGGATGTTGGGTACAGCCCTTGGATTATGAAGGGGTGCCTTTTTGCTACAGGAGATGTTTTAAGACTGGTCATATTGCAGCACAATGTGCAAAACCTAGATGGTCTAAACCTGCAACATGGTGGCATGATGTTTCACACAGACATTACGCAGTAGAGAAACAAAAGGATTACAAAGGAAAGCAGAATAAGAGCAGTCCCCAGGCGGGGGGAAACATTGAACTTCCTCAAGCAAATAGGGGTGCAGAACAGATGGGGGAATCGGGTCAGGTTGAGTCGTCCATCTCGAAGGGTGTTGAGGAAGGAAGAGATATGGAAGTAGAAACAGTGACAAACCTTCATGGGGCTAAAACTCTGAAAGGAAGGGAGAAAACAAGCCTGTTAAAGTTGTAGGGAAAAGGGGTGCATTTTCGAGTGGTAGGAGGTCAGAATGGGCAAGCATTGGGGGAAGATTCACATGCACACAAAGTTGCATATGAAGACTGGCGAAAGGAGGAGGCTGATTTGGAAGATGGTGAGCTTGTTATGAATGGTAAATCCTTGGACTGGCAGAAGGAGGCGGCAAAGGTGGAGGATGGTTGGAAAATCGTCATGGGGAGGAAAGACAAGAGCCTCAAAAAGAGAAGTTTCACTATGGTCCTTCGGTCTCAGACCAAGACAAGACCAAGCAGAAGGTCAAATTTGTAGTTTTGTTTTTAGGCCTCTCTTGAGTGTCCTAAGGGTGTTAAGGTTTCTCTGTGGTGTCTGTAGTTCTTCCTTGGTAGGGGTGGAGTCCACCATTAAACACTTTTGTGGCTAGAGCCTGTGGATCTTTTGTATTTCCTTTTTCAAATAAATATAAAAATCTCATTATTACCGATAAAATAAAATAAAATTGCTTGTTAGTTTTCAAATAGTGAAATGACTAGGTATTTATAAATGCAATTAATCTAATTTCCCAAAAATGAAATCTTGATAGACAAATGTTGAAGAGATATGATGAAAATGAATCTATGGGGAGTGCACAATCTCCTAGGATTCAATATCCCATAGAAAATCAACTTAAGCATAAAGGAAAACACATGTATGTAATGCAACAAGACAAAAAAACATACATGATGAAAACACAAAGAATGCACAACAAATACACATGGAATGACGTAACATAAAAATGATGATAAAATAAAATAAAAAACGATGCAAACATGAAGAATACACACAAAAGACACACAAAAAAACAAAAGGTTAGTACTAAAGGGATTTGAGTTAGAAGGGCAAAGAGACCTAAGTCTTAAATTTGTCTCAAATACCAAATGTCATTGACCATTGAATAAATGTTAGACTAAGGAATGCTCTCATGAGGACTAGCAAGTTGTGTTATGCCAAATCACTCACGAGCTACATTTCTTTGCATGAAAATGAATTTATTTCCATGCCTCCAAGAGGATGGAATGTGTCCTTGCATTGGAAGTGGGGAGATCAAATTCACCTTTCAAAGCATCCTAATTTTTAATGCAACGACCATCTAAGATATAACTAAAAAACTTAATTCCTTTTTGGTTCCACTATTTTGCAGAGCAACCCTGCAATAGGGCTAAGGGTTTTCCATTATGATGTAGATTCCACCATATAGAGCTATAGGTTTGGCAAGGGGAGTTATCAAGGGATATGCAAGCAGATTTGAATTGTGCATTATGCTTGGTTAACTCCCAAGATTTCCACAAAATTTTGAAAACAAAAGAACCAACAGGGTTCATGGGGTTCTTATTGATAAGAATTCCACTCATGGGTAGTAGTTTCCATGTCTTAGCCTATTTAGGAATGACAGCTTGGATATTGTTTTGCACTAAAAATTTCTAGGGTTCATTGTCGTCTAATTATTTCACAATCCATTTTGAGGCTAGCTCAATTCCCTGTAGCTTCAAATCCTTTAGACCAAGACCTCCATGCATCTTATCAATACAACACCAATCCCACTTTACCACATGCTTCCTTTCCCCGCTTTACCATCCAACCAGAGAAAGACCCTTATCATTTTTTGTATTTCATTAATCTGATAACTGTAGAAGAACCACATAGATGCAAAATAGATATTGTAAGAGGACAAAACCTTTTGACACACACCTGTAGCCTCCCTACCAATGAAAGGTACTACTTGTTCCACTTTTACAATTTCTTATCAATTTTGGAGTTGATCTAGTTCCACATTTCCTTAAGATTAGGGCTTATGGTGAAAGGTATTCCTAAATATATTACTTTCATATTGGGGCCACCCCATTGAAATCCATAATCCTTTTTCCAGTCTGGAGGAGACTCCTCCCATCCCAAAATCATGGGTTTAGCATTAGAAACTTTAGTGTTAGAGGCTTGGTAGAATAGCTCAAGTTTCCTCATTAATGAACCCATGTTATTTTTTCTAGATCTATGAATAGAGAGGTATCATTAGAAAACTGAACATTAATCAACTCATTTTTATCTAGGAGCATGATTCCTTTAACTCTTGGTGAGATTGTGTGCTCTCTTAACATGTAGTATAGTGCATCTGAAGCAATCACATAAAGAGTACGTGCCAAGGGGCATCCTTTTCAAGTGGATCTCTCCAAGATCACTTCTTTAGAGAGTGCCCCATTTACATCAATTTCGGAAAAGGCATCTTTTAGGAGAGTATCCACCAACTTGCAAAAACTAGTGGGGAAACCAAAATCCTTAAGGATGGACCTTAAGAATTGTCATTCCACCCTATCATAAGCCTTTTAAAAATCTAGGAGTAGCATTGCAACCCTTTGCTTATAAATTTATCCCATTCCATAGATTCCCAACTTGTGAGGATATTCTCTAAGATGTACCTTCCTTTGATGAACCTCATTTGGGTGACGCTGAAAAAATTTGAAAGAATGTTGACCAACCTCAATGCTAACACCTTGGCTAGAATCTTATAGGAGACATTCAATAGGGTTATTGGTCTCCAGTTCTTGACTGGAGTTCCGCCCCCTTTAGGAAGGAGTTTGATAAACCCCTTGTTTATACTTCTTCCTAGTGAGCCATTGTTTAGATTTTCCTCATAAACTTGCAGTAGGTATTCACTTACCCATTCTGAGAAGCATTTTTAGAATTCAATAGGTAACCCATCACTCCCTGAATATTTTTAATTACTCATGGAGGTAATGGCTCCTATAATTTCATCCTTAGAAAGGCTTGCATAAAGTTTAGCAACATCCTCCTCTGAGACCTTTCTTGGTATGATATTCTCAACTAATCCCCTTGCGGTGTGGCTGCTTTCCCACCACCTTTTTATGTGAAGAGATCCTTAAAAAAGGATTGAAAATATTTCAAAATATCCTCTTGGGATGTGAGCATTCTCTCCCCATTCCAAATTTGATCAATCTGCTCCTTGGCATTCTTTTCTTTTAGGTATTTGAAGAAAAACTTTGAGCCCTTATCCCCTTCATTTATCCAATTAAGTTTGACTTTGATTTTAAGCCCATTGAATTTATGTGCCTAAATCTTTTTGTAAGAGAGGGGGACCAACCGCATTCAAGGCCCCAGGTCATGAAGGGACAAGAGTGGAAGGCTGCCCTAACTTAGCTTAGCTTAACAAGATATTGGGGAATGCAGAATGAGAATGATAAGGACTATAATGTCCTTCAATCACCCTACATATCTAAAATGCAAGATAGGGCTAGGCGAGCCAGTTTTTAGGTTCAATGCTATGCTTCAGGAAGCTCTCTACCTAAGGATGAAAGCGTGGTCCTGGGATGACATCGCAGTGCGCTGGTGTCTGTATGACCAGACAACTTTAGACACAAGGTCAAACCTAAGAATATAAGCTAACAACCCAGCTAACTACTATTAAAGGGGAAAAATAATGTGATTAAGTAAACAAAATACTTTCTAATGTGATAAAGTAAAAATGTGAGAGTTAAGGCGGCAAGAAGGATCTCACAAGGAAACTCATCCGCCAATTAGCTCCTCAAAAGCACATTCACCTACACACAAGAAAGAGAAAATTTTTAGGTGGTTGTATAGGGGCTTGACTTAGTTAGACCCCCGTTTAGGTGTTTCCACCTCCATGGACAACCAAGAAAGTGAGATAAAGAAAATAACATAATAAAGAACACTAAAGCACTAAAAAATAGTAAATGTGCTAACTCTACCAAGTAATAGAGAGGAATGGGAAGCTTACCACCTCCACCAAAAGAAATCAAGGCTAATGGGGGAGAGATTGAGAGTATTTGAGCCTCTATTGCAATGGGGTGGTCCCAAACTTGCTCTACTGAAGTGGTGGAGTGAAGTTGTTGCTCCAATGAGCTACAAGAGTGTTGCTAGAATGCTTGAAGTGAGTGCAAGAGTGTGAGGAAGCTGGTTTGAATGCTTGGAAGCAGTTCAACTGAATGCTTAGAGGATGAAATGCTTGTTGAAGGAGTGAATTTGAAGAGGAGATGAATAAAATGGCCATATTTAGGTTGGTTGGCTGAAGAGGGCGTTACAACTTGACCACCAATGAGAAGTGTAATGCCTCTGTAGGTTCAGCCGCAGGAATCTGCCAGGGACATAAGCGCACAACACAGACATCTACGTGCCACATGGGTGTCTTTGACATAAATTCCCTCACCGACACTCAAAATAGGCACCAATTGGGATGCAAGCAGTTGGATTAGGTGTAATTAAGCCTTCAAACTTGGTTTTCTAAGGTGGGAAAAAGAAAAAAGGGGAATTTGCATAAAGGGGTGCAAATTCACTCTTATACATTTTCCCCCCACTTTAGCGAGCACGAGTACTTATGAGTGCTTCGGTAAAGTATATCAAGGAAGGAGTAAGGATAGAAATGTATACTTGAACCATTGAGGAAGCAGATCATGATCTAACGAACTTGAAGGTGTAGGGCAAGCAAAGGACTTCATAGCTTCTTAGAACTATGAAGCTGAAGAAAGAAAGTGTCTTGCAAACCTGCAGACCTATAAGGAGGAAACCTCCAATATCTCTCACATGAAGGAAGCCTTGTGAAGTAAGCAACTTACATGCCCGTAGACTTGCAAGGAAGGTGTCCGCCAAGAATTCTCACATGGAGGATACCCGAGAAGTGTCCCCCAAGATCTCTCACATAGAGGAAGCCAGGAAAGCACCCTACAAACCTGTAGACCTATAGGGAAGGTATCCTTCAAGATCTCTCACATGAAGAATACCCGAGGAAGCGCCCTACAGACCCGTAGACTTGTAGGGAAGGTAACCTCCAAGATCTCTCGCATGGAGGAAACTGAAGAAAGTTCCCCACAAGCCCGCAGACCTATATTGGAGCCACTTCCAAGATGTCTCGCATGGAGGAAGCTCAAAGGAAGTGCCCTACAGGCTCTCAGTCTTGCATGGAGGTATTCCCCAAGATCTCTCGCATGGAGGAAACCTAGGAAACTGGACTCCGCAGAGTTAGGAGGCAGCCACGTAGGCAAGTAAGCGGATAGTCATGTAGACCGTTGATCAAGTTAGAAGACAGGGGTCCCTTAGGGACTTGATGTGAAGAGGGGGGGTCCACTCAAGGGACACATAGTTCAAAAGAAGATGTTCTCTTTCTCGAATTGATCCATCATTAACGAATCTCCTCATAAAGGAAGAGAATTCCCCCATGTGAAGGGAAGGTTATAGCCATTCCACCTCGAGGGAAAAAACTCTCAAGTTTTTTCAAAAGGATCCCTAATGTTGAATGTTTTTTTCAAAAGAGAATGTTTGTAAGGATTTTTGAGAAAAAAATCATTAGAAATGAATGCATTTTCTGAAAATTAAAATGTTAAAGAAAGGCATTGTCACACATGAGAGGGACAACTCAAGCAAAGAAGAGAGAAAGATAAAGAGAAAGAAAAAGAGTGAAGGCAACACAAAAAAAAGGCACAGGGGGATTTGGTTTAGCGAGGTTAGATCTGTCCATGCTCATATAAATAATAGGTAACCACGGTGCAAGGTGAAAGATCATAAATCCCTAACCAAATCAGGAAGAATGCATGAAAAACAAAGTAAAAAAAAAATTTGGGTCAACATGGAAGGGAAGCCTAAATGCCCCCAACACTTTGCATCATCCCCAATTTATCAAAAATCAAGCACAAACATGGAAGAATGATGATACAAATAGAAGAAGGTTTACGACATAAAAACCACACCTGTATCCAAGCACCAACAAGGGTGACAAGGGTCATCCAGGCACACATAGTACAATCATGGGGGAACACATCACAAAATACACACACACACACAAGATCAAGAAGAGGCCTCCTCCTAACACTGATCGACCAATAGGTCATCCGCTTCCCACTCTAGGTCATCATACAGTGAAGGAGGATGAGCCTGTAGTGGTGGGATGTTAAGAGGAGGAGCATCCGACCCTCCTGCAACAAGGGCCAAGGAAGAAAGCCCTGCAAGATCTTATTTGCCGAGCTCTTATGGAGCTAAGGTTAGCGATTTCGTGAAGATCACTGACAAGGTCATAACTTCATCCATAGAGTTAAACATGCATCCTACAAGAGTACCATGTTTAATTTCAGTAGACGGGGCAGGTTGTGCCTGAGATTCACCGCTAGGCTCGCCGAATGACTCGGGAGTGGTGATGAACTCAGGGGAAGCTAGGGTTGTTTCCATCACTAGGATAGAATAGGTTAGAATGGGACCACCTATTGAAGAAGGTGGGATTCTCTTACGTCCTTCATTGCTAGAAGGACCACACATTGCCTTTTTCTTTGTTGGAGGAGATGAACTCCCCACAGATGAGCCAAGAGGTGCAAAGGAAGAGGAGGAAAGAACTGCATTAGATACAACTAAAGTATTAACCATATCCACGGGATTTGGGAAAGGTTGGATATTCAGAACGAACGTCAACAAAGGTGGATCCATCAAAGGAGTGATGAACACCTATACCCCCTTGGGGTTAGGTGCATTCACACTCGTAGCGGAAGCCGAAAGCAGCGCGAGACCATACTGAAGAGAAGTAGAAGGAAGGGAAGAGGATGACACTACAGGAGACCCTAAAGTAGGGGTAGTCATCTCTTCCTCCTTCCTTTGTGAGGCACCCTGCTAAGCCAAGAGAGCCTTTCACTAGTGTTTTTGCGCTCATGCGCAAGGTGGTTTCTATGAATCTTTGAGTTGGAAGCTAGAGGCTTCAAAGGAGCAGAAGAATCCTACTCAACCATGGGAACGTCCACTATGGCCGTCTCCAGTGGAGGAATGAATTCCTAAACTGGAGCAGGAGGAACAGGTTGAGGAGTAGCGGGGGGAGTCGGCTCAAGAGCCTCGGCCACGGGCATCTTCCCATTCACTACTTTAGGAGCAGGAGCAGTAGGACGCCATGGATTGAATTCCCTTTGGGAACCCTTCTTTATGCCATATAAGTAATACCACAGTCTGGGGTATTCATTAGGGAGGTCCGAGATCCTAATCTTGTGCCTATGCCAAGGAGGTATCATCGGGCTTAGTGGATAGCCGCCATGCTGACTCATCTAGTACTCTTTCGAAGAAAGGGGAGAGGACGAAGTAGTTTGGGAAAAGGAAACCTTCTCTTTTCCTTTATGGGAAGGAGAGGGAGCCAACATGGACTTCTCCTCTCTCTTCTAAGAAGGGGGAGCGATCGGTACAACCTTCTCCTTCTCCTCTCGAGAGGAGGAGGCAACCGACTATTGTATCACAAAAAGGGTCAGTTTCGGCTGTCCCTTGCCCCTAGTCTTATAATTTACATAATTATTGTAAAGTAGGTCCATTCTCAGAGGAAGTAGACCAACCGGGGTAGGCCAAAAGTGATCTAATGGATATCCACCACGGGACACCAAGGGCTGATATCTGGTTTCAGGCATTACATGCACGACACCTTCGTGAGAAAATTTTAAGCACTTGTGAACAATGGAGGTGATCCCATTCATGGAAGCTAGCCAAGGTATGCCTAGTTTCATCCTGAAAAGATTCGACTCTAGGATAACATCAAAAACCATGTCAATGGCCCTAGGTCCAACTAGGATGGACAAGGTTATCGAGCCATAATATTTGAGACACATACCATCGTGAGTATGGATGGTAGATTTTGTTTCCTCATATTCTTCCTTATGTAATGAATTTAATACCAATGTTTTCTTCGTGATGATGTTCACACTGCTCGTGGGATCTACCAAGACCCCTGTCACAATGTTACCATTGAGACGAGTGGGAATGTAGAGGGGAGAGGGCTTATTATTCAAGGGAAGATCTTGTGATGCGAATGTTATGTTCGGCGAACTAGGTGCAGGTAGAGCAGTAGAAGTCACCATGACCATGTTAACATAGGCCTCGGGTTGAGTAACAGAATCAGTGTAATCAATAATCATGTTAGCAGAAAGTGACAGAATCGAGTCTGTGTATATCTGCAATTCACTATTAGCTTTTGCCACTAATTTGTTAGCATTTTTTTTACTCCCATCGAGACGAATGGTACCGTCCTCGATACAGTCCTGTATCTCATGACGCAACCACATACATCATTCATTATCATGTCCATTAACTCGATGGTACTGACAATAAGTGCTCCCATCATACCAATTAGGGTAAGGCTCCTTAACAGGCTTAGGATTCAACAAGGTTACGATCTTATCCTTCAACAACTTTTGTAAGATGGAAGAATAAGATTCTGATAACTTCGTGAACTTTTAGTTACATCTGAGGTTGTTGTCATCAACAGTGGCTACTACATTCATAACGACCTTACCTTTCCTAGAGATTGACACGATGGAATTTCCCTTAGAATGGGAGTGTGAGGAAGATCCCCTGAACTAAATAACCATCTGTTGGTATTCTCGTAAGGCTGCACACAAATGCACAAAAGAAGGGTATTTTTTAAGGGTGGAATTCTCTTGCCAAGGCATTTGTAAGTTCTCTATGAATACCTTTTGTACATCAAAATCGGGCAGTTCATATGAGATTTGTGAAAGAAGCGCTTGATAACGCGCTATGAAATTGGTGATTTTTTTGTTATCTCCTTGTTTAAATTGGATGAGATCCGAGAAGGTCATCTTCGGTCCGATATTATCTTGAAACTATCTAAGGAATTGATTTACAAGTTGGCCAAATGAGAAAATAGAATTTTTAGGCGAGTAGTACCATTCCAGGGTTGTGTCCTTGAGTGATTGGGGGAACAACTTTGCCATCAATGCATCGTGATGGAAGAAATTGATGCATAAGTTGATAAAGGTACACACATGTGTCTGTGGGTCCCATTTGCCACCATATTTCTCAAATTTAGGGATATCCATTCCTCGTGGGAAGGGAGTATTCAAAATTGCAATTGACAATGGGCTATGTCCAAAGAAGAGCTGAAAGATAGGTTGGGCAGAGGCTTGGGAGAGACTCTCCAATTGGCTCTACATCTTACCCGTATTCTAAAGGAGGGTATTCAGAATATGGTCATTAGAAGATAGATGGCCAGAGGAACCTCCTCTAGAACCACCACCAGAGCCACCGCCACTAGTAGGGCCTCTGCTAGAGCCACCTCCACTTTCGAAGCCACTGCCATGACCTTCGTCGAAGCCACCTCCGCTAGTGCCACCTCTGCCAGTGCCACCTCTGCTACCAAAGCCACCACCAATACCAAAGCCTCCACCACTCATCCCACCAAAACCTCCACCACTAGAGGTGACAGGAGGGGTGAAGCTAAATCCCAAGGGGACCTTGTTTACTTTGATAGTTTCAGGTTTCTTGAGGATATAAGGGATGTTGATAGATGGGACTGCGTCAACCATGTAGACTAATGTGGGAGGTATCAAAACTCCTAGTTGTCCATCATAATCTTTGAAAGTGGATCCTAACATAATTCTAGGAGCATTCGAGAGAGCACATGCTTCTGTTAGACTAGTGAGACTAGCCAGGAGTTCCAAGCCTATTCGGTCTTTTCCAATCATGTATTTTAGTTTGCTAATGACCCGAGTCGTTCTAGTCATCTTTGGGTTTCTTTCCAGATGATTTTTCAAAGTTTTCAAAGGGTGGAAACATATTCTAAAGGGATTTGAACAGCCTCAAACTCATCCACCAACGATGGCGTAGGGGACGCATAAGGAGTGGGGACGTTATTAGTTTCATCAGGGAATCCTATCTCACCCCTTGACAACTACTCCTATGGGGCCACACTAATGGTGGGACCAGAGAAAAGGCCTGTAGATAAACCTATAGTGACCATCCTTTCCATTGGGAGGTGTTATATACTTCTCCTAACAATATACCTAGAAGTTGTAGACTGGGTTGTGATGCTCATAAAACTTCACAACACTCAGGAATACAATAGTCATGGAGTACACAGGAGAGTTTTCAACACCAACGGATGAATAGACATTGGTTCAAGTTGGGTTCACCAAAAATGTAAGAGAGGGGAACTAACCATGTTCAAGGCCCCAGGTCACAGAGGGCCAAGAGTGAAAGGCTGCCCTAACTTACCTCAGCTTAACAAGATATTGGGAAATTCAGGATGAGAATAATGAGGACTATAATTTCCTTCAATCACCCTACAGACCTGAAATGCAAGATAGTGATAGGAGAGCCAATTTTTGGGTTCAATGCTATGCCTTAGGAAGCTCTCTGGTCGAGGATAGAAGCACGGTCCTGGGATGATAGCGCAATGCACTAGTGTCTCTCAAGTGCACTAGCGTCCGTACGACCAAACAACTTCAGAGACAAGGTCAAACCTAAGAAAAAAATCTAACAACCCAACTAACTACTATTAAAGGGCCAAAATAACATGATTAAGTAAACAAAATACTCTCTAATGTGATAAAGTAAAAATGCGAGAGTTAAGGTGGCAAGAAGGATCTCACAAGGAAACTCGTTCGCCAGCTAGCTCCTCAAAAGAACGTTCGCCTACACACAAGAAAGAGGAAAATGTTGGGTGGCTATATAGGGGATTGCTTTAGTTAGACCCCCATTTAGGTGTTTCCACCTCCACAGACAACCAAGAAAGTGAGATAAAGAAAACAACATAATAAAGAACACTAAAGCACTGCAAAATAGTAAATGTGCTTACTCTACCAAGTAATAGAGGAGAGGAATGGGAAGCTTACCACCTCCACCAAAAGCACTCAAGGCCGATGGGGGAGAGATTGAGAGTACTTGAGCCTCTGCTACAATGTTGTATTCCCAAACTTGCTCTACTGAAGTGGTGGAGTGAAGTTGTTGCTACAATGAGGTTCAAGAGTGCTGCTATAATGCTTGAAGTGAGTGTAAGATTGTGAGGAAGCTGGTTTGAATGCTTGGAAGCAGTTGGAGTGAATGCTCAGAGGATGAAATGCTTGTTGAAGGAGTGAATTTGAAGAGGAGATGAAGAAAACAACCATATTAAAGTTGGTCAGCCGAAGAGGGCGTTACAACTTGACCGCCAATGAGAAGTGTACTGCCTCTGGAGGTTCAACCTAGGAATTTTCTAGGGATATAAGCATTCCATGTGAACGTCTATGCACCGCGTAGGCGTCCCTGACAAAAATTCCCCCTTTGAAACTCAAACAGGTGCCAAGTGGGATGCAAGTAGTGAGCTTAGATGTAATTAAGCCTCCAAACTTGGTTTTCTAAGGTGGAAAAAGGAAAAAAGGGGAATTTTCATAAGGGGTGTAAATTCACTCTTATACACTTTCTTAGGGAATCCTTTTCTTTAATGAGTTCCTCACTTAGTTTGATATCACTGGGGGCTTGCTGTAGTTTGGATTTGGCCTCAAATAGGTGCACTTGGTCCTCATTTTCTTCTCTCCTACCATTAGAGCTTTTTTTCCCCACTGTTTGAAAAA
Source organism: Sequoia sempervirens (assembly GCA_007258455.2). Taxonomy (NCBI): domain Eukaryota; kingdom Viridiplantae; phylum Streptophyta; class Pinopsida; order Cupressales; family Cupressaceae; genus Sequoia; species Sequoia sempervirens. The sequence continues at coordinate 41,412,076 of VDFB02000009.1, forward strand.
GCTTCCTCTAGGACTCCACATTGGTGTTCCATCTTTCTATGGTAGTTGCATCCTTAAGCATCCACTTGTTAATTTATTTGATTGAGGTGATAGCCTCCCTACAATCAACATCTCTTAGAAGCATAGTATTGAGATAGAAGGCCAGTTTCCTTTGCAATTGATTTAGCCTGCCATGACACATTGAAATGTGTGCCTTTACAGGATGATGATCAGATAGAGTGTATGGATAGACACACACTTTAATTCCTTTTTCATTTGGGATAAAATTAAAGAAGTCTTTGTTTTTATAGATTTTTTCAAGCCTACAAAAAATCTTGCTACCCCATTTCTGTGCATTGCACTAGGTGTACTAGATCCCTTTTACTCCTTTCCATGGGATCCACAAGCTTGAAATTTTTCTTCAACCTTTACCAAAAGTTCCTTTCATTTCCATTACAAGACATGTCATTCCCCTCCCATAATATAGGGGATCTTTGGGAGAGTGGCTAACCATTGCCACACCAAGATCATTTCCTCATAGTAATTCAAGGCATAAACTGAATAGATCCCAAATTCAAGATCATCCTTCTTCAGGGTAATCTAAACCACATGACTGTAGGAGGAATTGCCACTACCATTGACCCATTGTGACCATTGGTTGGAGACTAGAATAGAAACCCCCTACCTCTCTCATGTGTAGTGGAGAAGGAGGAGGCTCCGTTCCAAACAAACCTTAGGTTTGTTTCTAAGCTGAAACCAGTTGCTTTGGTTTCTTGAAGAACAAAATCTATCCTTTTTTATAGGTTTAAAAACCTTTTAATGATGTATTTTTTGTCAAGGGACTCTAGCCCCATGCCATTCCAAGATATACAGTTAAGCTTCATCATTCCCAATCATAGGATTATCACTTTTTTCCTGTTGGAACTGCTCAAAGCATTTGGGAAGTCTTTCCTCAACTTCTAATTTCTTATCCACAGGTGACTGTACTACCACACTGGTCTTCTTTCTTTTGTTTTTATCATGCATTATGCCTTTTCTTGCTAAAGAATTCCTATTCTTCCTTGGCCTTCTAGGGCCAAATTTAGGCTTAGGAGTTTGGGTTCCTTTCCCAAGAGTGACATTATCACTTTTTTCACACTCAATGACCTCCTCCAGGTTAGGATTGGTGAAATCAAAATTTATGGCCAAACTGTTCTTAGTAGGGAGGTAGGACATGTCCTCAACCTCCTCGCTATCCAATTTAAGGAAGGGTTTAGCATTCAACTCATTATTGGGAGCCCCTTTGGATAAATCAATAGATAAAACACCGCTACCAATTGAGTCAATGATGAGTCTGGGGTTACCAGTATGCCCAAGGGCACTGAGGGATCCCCATCGTGGATGAGGGTTCCTCACATGGAGGGGAAAAAGCTTGACCTTTTCCAATCAAGGTCAAACCAGCTTGAGATTCCACATTCTTTGAAGACACATGCATACAACAATTTGCAATGCTGCTGCAATTATTAGCAACACTGACTTCTAGAGCTAAAGAATTCTTAGTTGGGCTAGTGCTAGAGTCTCCCAATGCCAGTGGGAGGTCCCTAGGCCCATTTTCCACATTGATACCCCCATATAGACCTTGGTTCAGGGGTAGGAATTCAGAGGAAAATTGGTTAGTGCCTTTCCTTAGTTGGAAAGTCAAGGTTTTATGACTATCCTTTGGTTTTCCAAAATTTTCTTAATTTTTTACCTGATTCTTTTCATGGCAAGTTGTTGAACATTTAGGCACTCCAAGAGAAAGATATCTCCTATAGCATTTTTAGTTGACATAGGACGGGGGGAGAGCATGTGTTTTCAACATCTATTGTAGAGACCAAATTATCGCCCCCACATATAGGCTCTTCTTTGTCAAGAACTTGGAAGGGGTTCTTATGAGTAAATTCGACTGGTTTATCAGAGAGGGGGATGCCAAGATCAATGTCCCCATTTGGAGATATCACCTTCCCATCTTCGTCTGAAAAAACTCTAGCCTCTTCCTTCCCAATTTCACCATTGCCCGACTATGATGGAACATGGTTACCAACCACTTCCACCTCACCCTACGACACTAAAACTGAAACATTTATATTTTCACTAGGGTTGGATTTTTTAGACGGTTGGGCTGCCCTAGCAGCCTTCTTCCTTTGAATAATGGGGCAATTTTTCCTTAGGTGGCCTTCCTTTCTACATAGAAAACAAGCATTAAGATTGCCTAGAGTTTCTTATACTAGGTAGGTCGTAACCCCAATGTCTTCAAAAAAATTTAGACACTTAGGAAACTCAATACCAGGATTTAGGGAAAAAATTTCCCTAATGTCTAGGTTAGGAATATTCACTTTAGGATTGTTGGCCTTAATAACCTTGCCAACTGGTTCCAGAACTTGTGGGAGGATTCTCCAAAATTTTGGTGGAAGGTTCTTGACAATTACCCATCTAGGGTAGGATAGGGTAATAATTTCTTCAGCTATGGCCGAAGTAGACCACACAAGTGCATGAAAGGTGCAACTACCCAATGTTTCAGTAGGGCTTGGGTAGGGATTTTTTTGCATCTCATGGCTTTTAAAAAAAATTACAAACAAACCCTTTTACAACAATCTATAATAAGAGATTTGAATTCCAAATTTATTTAGCCATACATTGAAAAACCAAGAATCAACAAACTTTCTAGTAGGCATTCTATTAAAATCAACCATAGCTAGGAAGATGGTAGATTCTTTTAATCTACTTCTTTCATTGCTAATGGTTTGCTTCATTTCAAAATTTGGAAGAAAATGCAAATCAAAATCTTTTGGGAATTCAAAGGGTAACTTACCTTCCCCTTTGACATCTTTGTTGAAGACTTCTTCAACTATGAATCTTGTGCCTTCCACAATTGAAAAAGCTTTATCAACAACCACTTCTTTGAAAGATTTCACTGGGATACTTTGGGAAATGCCGATGCCACCATTATTTATAGGGGGTCGAGGGGTTTTTTACCACCCTCCATAAATGGCGTTAAAGAAAATAAATCACAAGAAAACTAGAGCTAGGGCTGATAGAATCTGACACACATGCGAAATGAAAGTGAACACCAGAAGGAAGGAAACAAATGCTAACACACTAGGAAAGTAGTAAATGACAATAAAGATAAGATTATAGGGGTCCTACCTAGATTTCAAACCTTTACAGGGGAGGCCCAACCTCCCCATGCCTTGAGGACACTACCTGGCATGCACTCCAACCGTCGACAGGCCTCGACTTTAGCGCTCCAACTCCCAACTTACGAACCAATCATATATTAAAATATTAAAAAAATAGATAACAAAGGTATTAGTTTAATGGAAAGAATAATACAATTTTTTCTTTTTATTATTTTAATAATGTAAAACAAGTTCCCTAGCATCTAGGTTAGGAAGATCCACTTTAGTATCGACGACCTTTATAACCTTGCTGACTGGTTCCAGAACTTGTAGGAGGGTTCTCCAAAATTCTAGTGGAAGGTTCTTAACAATTACCCATCTAGGGTAGGATAGGGCAATAATTTCTTCAACTATGGCCGAAGCAGACCACACAAGTGCACAAAAAGCGCAACCCCCCAATTTTCTAGTAGGGCTTGGCTAGGGCTTTTTTTTGCATCTCATGGATTTACATTTTAAAAAAAAAAGACCCTTTTACAACAATCTACAATAAGTCTAATGGAAAGAATAATACATTTTTTAAAATTATTTTAGTAATGTAAATCCAAATCTCTATAAAATAGTTAATTAATTTTTGTGAGATTTTCTTTAATAAAAAAATAACAATTACATATATACAAAAAATCATTCTTAAAAAAATTGTCAAAATAAGTAACATTTATTTATTTTAGAAAGATTTAATGAAATGACTTTATAAAGCAAAAAATGAAAAGTAATTCTTTAAAACAATGTTTACATTGCTTTCCCTACAAATTCGTTAATAACATAATTTTTTTTTAACCAATCATATGCACAAGAAATAATTTTTTATAATTTGTACATTAATTATTTTACAAGTTGATTTTACAAAATTGAATTTTAATTTTAATTTTATTAAAATATTGCTTTTGATTGGTTGAAAACTAAATTATTAATAACTAGTTATCAAAACTCATTACAATAGTACTATACTCATGACAAGTACTAATAATTATAAGAGAGACTATATTTAAAAAATTCTTAGATATATTATTTCCTTTTCTTAAATAATAAATAATTTAATAGAGAAAAAATAAAATAAAAAATCATTACATAAAGAGATTATATTTAAGAAATCACAAACAAATCATTTGTTTTTTATTAATGATAAATAGGTTTTGAAGGGTTCCTGAAACCCTGTACAAAAAGGAATAGTGGCAGTAGAGATAAGACAGTGGACTGCCCACCCAAAAACTGAAAACAAGCTGATTACAAAGACATCAGTGACCCATCAGCAAAAACCAACAACAAAAAACAAAGAAAAAATAGAACAATAAACGACCATTAGATAAGTTCTTTGAGAATCCTCACCACTTTCAGGTCCTTCGATGCCAGCCTATCATGCATTTCCATGATGTCTTCCACATCCTGCGTTGGGACCATTTTGCATTTCTTATTTTTACTTTAAGTACGCACACTCAACCCAACACCCAAATCCATGGTCTACATGTCTTCTCAGCACTCTCCCCCCTCTCCTTAGTCATCTGATCACCAAAAAGATCTCTTCCCATCCATTCTTTTGCCTTCTCATTGAGGAAAACCAGACCATTAGCGGAGGCTTCCAACTTTTCCTTGCTAAGATTAACGAGCATGTTTAAGTCTTTACACATCTGCCTGTAATTATTTTCCAACAATGCCAACCTTGGGACATAGTATTTTTTTAGGTTAGCCAACTCATCCACCACACAACCAATACTAGAATTCATCAATTTAGCCAGACCAAAGATGGAGTTCTTTTCCTTGAGACTACAAAGCATGGAAATGTAGCACCTGGCGATAGTTTCATGCTTGTTGTGGAGATCTTGTACCTCATTAACCAAATACATTAGTAAATTAAAGGAAATTTCCACCCCTTCTTTCACCATACCCGATGCTTGCAAAAAGTACATGGCCCCCCAAAAAAAACCTCTGCCCTAGTGTGAACCAGTAGGCAGATCCTCATCCTGAAAAACATTAGGGATAAACTTGGACTTACCCTTGTTCAAGGAAGCTGACTCATGAGCAGACTCATCCACATTAACAACACTATTCACCTTACTAGCACAAGGGGTCCCACTATCACCATCATGAACTGGGTTCAAATTTCCCAAATTCGCCACCACACCATCCAAAATATCCTCAACTGTCTCTAGAAGCTTATTCCCCAAATCCTTAGAACCCAAACCCTAACACTTGGCCTTCTTACCATTGCAAAGCCCCTCCTCAGCAACCTCCTCACAGACCTCTTTTAGTTTTCCCTTAACATGTAGGAGGGAAGGTTTGGCCTTAGAAGAAGAGGGTTTCTTCCCACTAGACAAGGGCGTATAGTCAAGGTCAGTATTGTACCCATCAAACCACCCCTCTGAATTCTCTTCAATTTCGGTCCCTTCACTTTCAAGAACCTCTTCAACCTAACATTTCCCTCTTTCTTTCCTCTTCTTGTTCAAAACAAGGGAACGGGGAGCATCAACAATACAGTTGGCTTTAATAAACTCAACTATAAGCAACATCAAGCCCTCATGTAGAAAAGGGTTTCTAGGGTTCTTCCTAAAATTCAAAATTCCTTCCTCCAAAGAAAGAAATAGGTAAAATGGGAAGGAAATGAGCTTACCATGCTAGAAATGATTCAATAGAACAAAGTGGTGGCCATACAACGTTGTGTATCTACCATCCAGGGTGAATTACCACATTAACACCATCGCCACATCTTTCCAGATAGGCTTAATTTTAGTCCTATCATACCCACCACAATCCAGTCTAGCCATTTTAGCACGCTCTCTATCCTGGAGAAAATTCTGCTTGGCTGACTGTGAGAGATTCTTATCTTTGTAGAAATTTTTTCCTTCTGATGACATCCTAGTCACTTCCACAATGAAGTCTTTATTAATTGTGGTACCCCTTCCAAAAAACCCAAGGACACGACCATGCCAGGCATCAACAAAATCTTTGGAGACATTGGACTTAAAGCCATGCAACCTTTCCATAAACGGGGTTACCCCTCCCTTTTGTAGGATAGCCCAACATCGGCATTAGACTTGAGGTCATCATAGGAAAGCAGTTAAATTTTTCACCTATCCCCACCCATCATCGAGAGCTTTGCAATTGCAAAGATAAAACACACACAACAACAAAAAAATGATAAGGAAAAAGGTAAATGAACACCCAGAAAGTGTGGGAGTCTACCAAGAGTGGAACCAAGAAAAATAATGGTAAGGATACTCATGCAACTCAGATTTGAATGCCCACAACTTCCAATAAGCATCACTTGTGCGAAGTGTCTAATCAACCAGGAAAGACCATAATACCCATGCATTCCAATATCTAAGGAGATGGTGAATGCCAACGTGCTAAGATTTGTCATTATGGAGCAAACTACTTAACTCAAATGGTAGGACGTCATTTTCCTCCCACAACCTTATAGATGTCACCCCAAGATTCGCTACCCAAGCGACACAATTTTCCTCTCTAAAAGCATGAGAAATGTATATTTCATCGAAATCCTGAATCAAAGCAAGGGCATCCAAAATGAAATTTTCAATAGTCCATGATGGGGGAGAGACCTTCCTAAGATAATTCATAATATTAAGGGAGTCCCCTTCAATCCATAGCTTTGCAATCCCCTTGTCTCTAGCCAACTTTATACTATGATAGGCTGTAACAGCTTCAGCAAAGTGGTTTCTCTGGATTATGAAAGGGAGTTCCACCGCTGAAACTAACCTACCATTGTGATCTCTTAATACTCCCCCAAAAGCATCAGGACCCAGATTTCCTTTAGCCAAACCATCAAGGTTGATTCTATGCTAATCAGGAGGAGGATAAAACCAAACAACCCCTTCCCTATCCAAATTATCCTTCTTCAAAGGCTTCACAATATCAAAGGAAATTTTCCAATGGGTAGACACCACAACATCATAATCAAAGACCCTCACACATACCAGAACATGAATTTTCTCAACCACCAGCAAAAAATTCTCCATGATTGAAGACACATTTAAAAAAAAAAGAGAGAGAGGGGGAAGGGAAGCATCCTTGAAAATTCTACTGTTCCTCTCCTTCCATAATCCCCAAACAATATGAGGGATCATAAGAGACCAAAGCAACCTCAAGGAAGGATTAGAATAAGGTGCATGCCATTGAAGCCAAAGCTCCCAAACCAAAGACAGAAAAATCCACCCCACACACCAAATATTGAGAAAAAGAGACCAGACTTCTCAAGCATAACTACACCCAATAAAAAAATTAGAACTATCCTCCACATCCATCTTACAAAGGTAGCATCTATTGGGCATAGTAAAACTTCTTTTCCACAGATTGTTAATGGTTAAGATCTTGTCCTACACCCGTTAACCATAAAAATATGTTGATTTTGGGAATCAACTTCAAAGACCAGACCAAACCCCACGGTGGCCTACGCCCCACAATATCATTGAGGGAATTAAACGTAGATGCCACTGAATACAATCCATATAGAAGCCTTCTCCCAATAACCTTGTCCCTTTGGAGGGAAACAGGGATATGAATTTTAGATAGCTCTCTATATAGATCCACCAGCTTTGGAAACTCCTCATGGATCCTTCTCCATTCCAAATTCACAATATAATCTACAACACAACTTTCAAATTCCCTAATGCAAAAATCCCTCTAGGGAGGAGAGAAATCATCTCTAATGAGCTCCTGAGATTTAGCCACCTAAGCAAGATATTTAGAAGCCAAAATCTCTGACCAATCCTTCTCACCGCGGAGGAAGTTCCATAGTTGCTTAGCCACAAGAGCTAAATTGAAGGGTTTAATCCTGTGTAGGCCCAAACCACCTTGGCATTTCAAATGGAAAACCCCCTCCCATGTGATGGAACTTCAATTTTTTTCTCCTTGTGTTCTATTCCTGCCTTGCCTTATGTTACTAGTCTTTCATGGTGTCAGAATTTTCCTAGGGTTAGGGGTTTTAGCTTTATTTTCATGTAAAACCATTGTGTTTATTTTACGCCTTGGTTGGGATATTTTTCGCTGTTACCTTTTGAAGGGTTTTAAAATGACTTATGTCCTATCGTTTCATCTAGGCTGGGTCCCTTTGGTCTTAATATTTTAATTCCTCCGCGGGGCTTTATTTTCCTAAGACTTGGTTGGCCCCATGTTTCATCGTTTAAAAACAACTCATGTCATTGTTTACCATCTTCCTAGTGATGTCCCCTTGTCCTTTTAATAAATGTTTTATTTTGCAGAGGGATAAAATTCGTGTGACCATTGATCAATTGTCGTTTGATCTCAACCATTGCCCGCCATCCCGCGATGACCCCACCACACTGCTTTGGTTGATCACGATATCATGGGCGGGCACCACGTGGATTTCCTTGGCAGCGTATGGTATGATGGGCCCCTTATTGTCATGTTGGAAATTGTGTCAGCTTGTTTTTAAGGAAGTTATTCGATGATTTGATCAAACTGAAGGATCGATGACTAAAATTTAAATCTGCATCAAATATGGTTGGAGCCATTCATGCAGCGTGTGAGTGAGCTTTAATGGCGGATGAGACTTGCTGGCATGATTTGATTGAAATAAAATAAATTCTCCTACTTTATTTGTAGCACAAAGCATTCAAGTATTTTGTGAAGAAGTTGCAGAGCCAAAAGCGAAGTTGTCAGTCTTTGCAGCCATAATTTGGGATTTCTGCAAGCACAAAGCCGTGAGTTAATTTCTATGTTTCCTGGTTACTCTTCACTTGAATTTGGGAAAATATTTGCTGTACTTGTCATAGGGCTTGTTGATAAACGTTTTAGGGCTATAGTTTAATTAAATTGTGAGAAATTGTAGTATTTTGTTCTGTAATTTCATATCTTTGGTTAGTCCTAGCTGTTTGAAGTGTGAAGTTGTAAAGAGGCCCTAGTTTGTCCAAGATGGCACTGCCAAAGCAACATTTTGGCCAAATTGACTATTTAAGTAGAAACCTGTACGATGATTTCCTGGATCAATTGCCCCAGTCAACGAATGATAGAAAGAAGGGATTGGTTCTGATGCGAGGAAAAATCCTGGGGGAGGGGTTGGTATATAATTGCTCCAACATAGCCGATGCTAGGGTCCCTCTCACAGGCTCGGAAATGTTTAGATTGTGGTATGGACAGAGGAATTTTCCTCACCCATTTTCAAACGGCTGGATGTATGATGTGGGGAAGCTGGTGGTACCAAATGTGCTCCTTGATGTAGACATACTTAAAGTAGTGGCCACAAGATATGACCCTATCACACGGGTAATTAGGGATAATGATGGAAGGGTTTTTTTAAGCATTAATAGAGATGAAGTCCAACAGGTTTTTGACTTGAGTGAACCGAGTGAATATTTGGTTCCTATTAATCATGGGGAAATGAAGCAGGAATATAAAAAGTTTAAGTCTCTTTTCAGAGCTAAGTTGCTTCCACCTCATCTAGCTAGGGTAGGAGGTTCAAGATTTCATATTAGCCCCAGTGATCACGAACCTTTGAGATTAAACTATTTTGCAAATCATTTCTTGGCTACTTTTTATTCACTATGCCAGATTTTGGGTTTCAGTCCTGGTACGATGATGCCCATTGCATATATGTTCATGGGGGTGCAAATACAACACCCTAACTTCTCTGTGACTTATGACTTTGCTTCTTTCTTGGCTGAGAGGATACATGAAGGGCTGTCAAAGTTGCAAAAAAATGATACTGATTCTCAATTCTTTTGGTATTCTATGTTGATGTATATGTTCTTGTGCAAGAATGCTGACTTTTTCTTTGAGAAGATGGAATTGAGGTAATCAGTTGATGAAGAGAGATTGCCAATACAATTATGGATTGCAGATTTATCTTGCAATAAGGAAAGCACCAGTTATGTGCAATTTTCTAATTTATTTGCTTCCAGATTGAGGGCTAGACTGATGGTAAATGTACCCAGGATCCCTGAGGAATTGCATGATTTCCTCAGACCAAAGGGGAGGAAGCTAGAACTGAATGTATGCCATAACTGGGGTGACATTATTCCATACCCATTCAACACTATTTTGAGGGTATATGGCTTTCAAGGAACCCCCCATATACTTCCATACAATGTACCACTAAGAGTGGGGTTTGCAAAAGTTATGTGGAAAATAGGTTGTATCCATGAGGACAACCTCATTGGGAGGGGTAAGGGAACCTTTTTCCTAGATTATACAGTGGTGTCTTATTTTTCTTTTTAAAAAGGAGGCTGGGTGTATTTTGGGAAATTCTTTGATGATTACCATTTGAGATGTGGCCCAAAGTGGCAACATGATCCTGAGGGTTTCTTTTCCCTTTTCAGACAAAGAATAAAGGGTGGCAAGTTTGTGCATGAGTTCAAATTTCCCGAGGACCTGATTAGAAACGAATTTGATCTAAATAGGCCAGAGTTGAACAAGGAGAAATGGATAGCTTATGAGAAGCTATTAGATATTGTGCAAAAAATGGATCTAAAGTATGATCCATTGTTGGAGTTCAGTCCATACCATAAGAAAATTGACTTTCTAGTGGAGAAATTCAAGGAAATTATGGGCACCTTGAGGACCCAAAAGATAAATTTAGAACTGAATCTGGGTGTACAAGAACAAGGTGCAAGACCAATTGAAACAAGGCCAACATATCAGCCTATAGGAAGAAGGCCCATTTATAGGAGGAAAAGGGATGATAGTAGTGATGAGGAAGAAGTGGACAGAAAGGGGAAGCAAATAATGAAATTGCCTTCATAGCCAGGTCCAAAATTCAAAGTGTCTGGGGCAATTAAAATCATTGATTTAGAATAACCACCAGAAGATAGTCCCTCATCACCACCATTCGAGCCAAGCCCTAAAAGGAAAAGAATTGATCAACCACAGGTGGATCTGATGGATGAAATTGTTGTTACTGATCATGACATGCAGGTTGGTGTGCTTTCCCCTCCTAGGCTAGCTAAATTGGTTTTATCCGATTTGGATATGAAAGGAAAATGTGTACAAGATGCAAGGATGGAAGCATGCAAGGAGTTTCTAGATGACAATGCATTTGTGAAAAGTCCTGTATTCTTGCAATTGGTATGGATGATGAAATTTGAAGAATATCAAGATAAATGTAAGAAGAGAAGAGAACTAAGACTTGACAGGTTAGACCAGGAGATTGATGAGGAAGTGAAAGTTGAATTAATGGAAGAATTCAAGAACATCACTCCTGAGGAAGGTAGAAAACTAGTGAGTCAAGTTGATGTATTGATTCTGCCTGAATGGGACATTGCAGATGTTGTAGCATTTAATGCTATTCTAAAGTCCAAGCATCCCTTGCAAGACTCTGAAGAAGAGGTCAAGGCAACACTGCAAGACTCTGCCTTTAGTGAAGAGTATGAAACCTTGGAAATTTGGGCATTGGCCCCACAAGGGAGAAAGCAAGATGTTTCTGATATCAACCCAAATTTAAGAGGAGGGCTAATAATAAAGAGAGCTTCAGATACGTCAACCACCGAGGCCACTAATTTGACTGTGAATGTGGCTAAATTGGCCCAAAATACTACTGAAAGGGAGGAGGTCGAAAAGAGGAGCCTAATGGAGAAGTATAACCTTTTGATTGAGGAATACAACAAGATGCAGTAGAAGAATGTTCAGTTGTAGACTGAGGTGGAAAGGTTAAGGCATAAACAGATTGGGGAGTCATCAAGTGCTCCAGGAATCAGTTCATTGCCTTCCACATCAGGGTTAGTGCCTCCTGCTTCTCCAATTGTTTCCACACCAGGGTCTCCCAATCAGAATCCTTCCTTCACCCCTTATTTAGAGGAAATTGATGAAGAAATAGAATGCTCTGTGGATCCTACAATGAAGCAGCTCATGCACAAAATTGATGAATTATAGGCATCTTTGAAGGTAAGTGAGGAAGGATTTCTTTCAAAGCAAAAGGAGATTGGTAATGCTGTCTTGAGACATTTAAATGGGAGGGTTGATAATAAATTTCCATCTATACATTCTTTATATTCTTTATTATTAGATGCAATAAAGAATATTGATAGGGATCAAGAGGTAGTGATACCATTGATTGAAATTGGACCCCTAGGGCCAGTGATTTAGATGTAATGTATAAGGCCTCAAGGTTTGATACAAATAATATGCCCCAATCATTAAGGCCTAATCAATTATTAGTTAAATCACTGCAAGGTTTTTAGACCCTACCAGATGATTTGAGTAGGAAGATCAGGGAATTGGTGAATAATTTTAATGATTGGGGTAACACATTGTTACCTGATATAATTGATGAGCAGGGGAAAATCGGGTCACTCCAACAATGGCAGGATCAAGCAAGTGAGGTCATCAATGATCAAATTAAATTAATTTGTGATGACTCAAATTATGATTTGTTGGTGAGCTGTATGGATAAAATCATTAGTACCAGCTCATTTTTGGAATCTTTTGGAAGAGATGCAAATCAGGTAGCGGTAAAATACACACCTTATAGTGCCAAGGTGAATGAGGTAATTAATTTTGACTGGCCGACTGATGAAGAATACCAGAAATGGGTAACTAAATATTTGGCTGAGGAAGAATAAAAGGGTGGGCTGCTAACGGTTGGCAAGTCAGATGCTGCAGTTACAACGGATTCCAGTTTTTCTTTGATGGCAGCCTTGGTGCGGGATTCTTAAGGTATTTGTTGCTGCATCAACTTTTCTTAACAAGCACGATGAACCAGAATATTCTGTAGGGTGATGGCTATTGTAACAATTTTTGGAATATCACCAAGTGTGGCAATTGGCTGGTGACATGTGTACTTTCTGGCCCGATACTTGTTTGCTCCTTAATTTTCTATAAGAAGGATTTTAAGGCCAGAAGGATGAGTTAGCAAGTTAGATAATTTTGGGTCGAGTCTAGGTGAAGTTGCAGAACAAATTGTAAAGTTTGATGGTTTAGAGAGAAATGCAATTTAGGTTCCAAGTCATTCTATTATAGGTTTTGAATTTATGGGGATTTAATGTTTTATAACAGTATTATCATTTGAGTTGAAATGATAAATTCAAGCTCATGTCTCTCCATTGTACATGCATATCTGAACTTTGAAGAAGATAACTAAGGATTGTTTCATTCATCTCACTGTTGTGGTGTGTATGATTCTATTTTAGCTTTAACTCAAGGAATTAATTAAAATGATTGAATGGGATTATAGGTGGATGTGTTATGTATAAGAATTTGATAAGTAGTATTGGGTTAGAATACATATTGATGAGATTACAATGTAATGTTGTCAATGATTTTATATGTTATGTGTTAAATCTGTCATAAACCCTTATATGCTTATGAATTTGACTCCTACAATGGATATATGGCACTGATCTAAGTTGTATTTATCCGATATATGATTTAATATTCATTTGTCTTTTCCTAGAGCTTGCTACAAATTGCAAATCAATGACTATCTTATACTGTGGATTGTGTTGTAGTTATCTCATGCTCCAAATAGTTGATATTATCGATGAACAACCAATTTTATTCGATATTATCCTATTGTGTTGAGCTATTAAGTGAGATGATTTGTTATTGTTAATGTTGTTTATAATAATGGTGCAAAGGTTGTAAACACATTAAGGGATCACCCTCCCGGGTCTTGCAGAGCCCGAAGTGTAGGAGGCTTTTAAAGTCCTTGTCAGTTGGTCTAGGTCCTTCGAGCTGCCCTTGATTGGAATTGGCAATTCCATAGGTAGATTGGAAGACCAACCTGGTTACGAGTAAAAGACAAAACAAACAAAATGGCGACTCTACTGGTGAAGCTAATTTTAATATTTCTTGTCAGTGTGTTGGTTGTCCATTTTGCATAGAGTTTTCATAGTGTTTCTGTGATTTGAAGGTTCAGCCTATAATTATGTGTTAGGTTTGTCCAGTTCTTCTATTTTCATAAGTGTTAAGAGTTATGTTGTAAAGCACTTTTGTGTGTTTTCAGTACGAGGTTTCAAAGGCTTTTATATTCCACCATGTGTCTTTAGGTATTTGGTATTCCCAAGACAATTGGGTGGCGACTCTGAAGTCTCTGCACCAGTGTGCATTTTATTTTGAAAGGTTTATTATAAGTGGAAAGAACTTTTGGACTAGTACAAAGAATGAAGAACACCAGGTCATTCATGAAGAATCATCCGAAACAAAAATTGGAAGGTGAACTTCCCAAAATGAAGAAGAAGGACTGGATAAAGAAAAGACTAGAATCTAGTAATGCTGCTCCTATGTCACAAAACCTTGTACACCAAGGTACAAGTAAGCCTTTACACCCTATCCCTGAAAATATTGAAGATGTGTCTAGAAATTCAGAGTCAGATAGTTGTGGATTTTTTGATGCATTATTTAATACACCGGTTCAAGAAGATGTGACATTTCAAAGTAAAGGGCCTGTTAGTGTCAAATATGCTGAAAAGAGAAGAGGCAGGAGTAGAATTCGAAGCCATCACAGAGAATGCACCAGTGATGTGCCTCCTCCTACTAAAAATGATGTAAACCCTTTATTGTCTGAACATGTACTGGAAGGGGTCAATTTAATAGACCTAAGTGATACATCAAGTTCTGATATGAATTTTCCTGACCCTGACGATGTTTTTGGAGACATTAATTCCTTGAAGCGGGAAATCCAAGAGCATGCTAAGCTCAGGATGAAAAGAGAAAAAGAGAGGGAAACCAAGTTGAGGAATGCTGTGATTGAAATGGATAGGTTGATGAGACAGTTGGCAACAATGAAGTTCTTGAACCAAGAAGAACCTAAACCAGGTGTTGAGGATCTGGTTGTATAGAAAATTGATAATAAGGAAACAAAGCATGTGTCTAAAGAAAACCCAATAGGCCACATTGATGTCCAACCCAGACCTGCAGACCCAAAACCCTCAAATCATGTTAAGTCTCAACCAAGTAATACAAACCTTAAGCCTGTCATGGATAAGGGAAAGCAAAAGGTTGAGGGGATTAAAATAAATGAGAAGGTGACTCCCCATTTGACTCAACAAGATCTCCCACCACATGTGTCATTTCAAACAATTTTTTCCTTAGAAAAGGCTAGGAGGGAGAGTGAGGCTCTGGCAGAAGAGTTGGAGAGAACAAAGATTGAGGCTAAAAATGTAGAAATGAAGAGGAAAATAAGTTTCCTAAAGATGTCAAGCATGGATGAGGCTACACAAGCTACAACCTCATCAAATCACCAAGATTCCTTAAAGGACGGTCCTAGAATTAATCCAGATCCTACCATAAATAATTCTAGCCTAAAGATTCATGCAACTAGGTTTGTAAATCCAAATCAAGATGGTCCTAGGGTACAAAATTTAGGGTTCGGTGTTGATTCTCAGAAGAATGAAGGATTATTTCAACGACGACCTATACAGTTGGAAAGGTATAGGCCATTGTTCTTTGATGGTATTCCTGGTTATCCAAATTCCATCCCTGCTGACTTGAGAGAAAAGATGAGTAAGTTTGTTGGCAATAATGTTGTGACAGCAGAGGAACACTTGAAAGATTTTATGGATATGCTAAATGATTATGAGGTAGAACATGAATATGTTGTAATGAAATTGTTTGTACAATCTCTGGTAGAGGATGCGAGGGATTGGTATAGAGGTCTACCTAATGCTAGTATTGGTTCATGGGATGAGTCTGAAAAGTGTTTCAAGGAGCAGTATGGTGATAAAACTAATGCTAGTTTCATGTTAAATGAATTTGATAACATCAAGAAGTCATTGAATGAGCATGTGACAGAGTTTAATTTAAGATTTCAGAAAACAATGTATAAGTTGTTTCAGGTTTTGAGGCTTGATGAAAATGTTTGTTTAACTACATATTTCAATTCTTTTGATGTTAAAATGGCATATCTCCTCAGAGATAAGGACCCTTAGACTATGAGGGATGAATTTAGGGTGGCTATAAATATTGAGAGTAATAGAAGAGCTTCTGGGAAGTATGGTAAGAGAGAAGAACCTACACTTTTAAAAAATCCTAAGAATAAGACTGAGAAGGTTCCTGCTGCAAAGCCTAAAGATGATGAAAAGTGGGAAAAGGTTTACAGTACTTTGAAATACATAAAGAAAACTATCGCCAAGCAAGAGAAGGGTATAGGAAATGAAAGGAAACCATATAATAAAAATGATTGGCCGCCCATACTACAAAATTATACTTATAATACAAATTGGAAAGATGGAAAACCAGTCTTGCCTAGCCTGAAGCCTAAAAATGATCAACATATGCCAGACCCCTTGTAGAAGCATGCAGTGAATCTAGTATCGGATAGACCATGGTGTGAAGTGTGTGAACATCCACATGATCAAAATTATTGTGGTATTGCTCAGTTGCTTGTTGTTGAGGAAGTAGAAGAGGATTTTCATGATCAAACATCAGAATATGAGCAGGATGATGTAGATGTTTGTATGGCTAGATCATACATTAATGAGGCAGAATGTTCCTCTGATGATGAAATACAGGAAGCTGATGTGGATAATCAAAGGAACAGAAGTGAGATGTACCATCAACAGGTCTTTTCTGATGAGGAAGATGATTTTGATCATAATGCTTGCAATATGGAGTAGGCTAAAGGTTCAATGTCCTTAAGGAGACCATCAGAAGAAGAGATTACAAGATTGACTGAGGAAATGGCTGCTCAAATGAGAAGTTCACTTCAACTTAGAAATAGAACTGTGGGTGGCGAACATGGTAAACCTGTTGGCCTGTTTATTAAAGAACAAAAGGACAAAAACAAAGGTATTAAGGTTGACAACAAAAAGGATGATGTAAAATTTAAAGAGGTTAAGAATGACAAGGTTTGGGAAAAAAAGAATGAAACCTCAAAGCCTCAAGAAGATGTGACTTTGTCATTGGTGAAGACCAAGGTGATTACAAAGTTAGTTGAACCTGTTGCAAAGGATACGAAGCAAAAGAAGCTAGGAGGAAGTAATCAACCAGAGAAAATGGATAATGATGAAGGTATGATGTCTAATCTGCCTAAATATACACCTATAGATATGTATCAGGTGCTTTCTCAGGTTAAGGTAACCGTACCTTTTCTAGAAATGATGAGAATAAATGAACACAAATAAAAGACAATAGCCTTGATCACAGATGTTGTTGGTGATAAGACTAAACAAGAAAGCGGTAAAGAAGCAAATGATGAAGAGAAAGAGAAAGAGGTGGAAGGAATTGTTTCACAAATTCCCCCTATATATTTAGGAAATTCTATTAACACGTGCCTTGAAAATATAACCCTTTTTCTCTTAAGTGTGGATATAAATGGGAAAACTTTAAGAAACTATATGATAGATTCAAGGGCATCAAATAATGTTATGCCATTCAAAATAATGGAGCCAATGGGCTTGACAGTAGATATTGCTCAAGGTAAATGTTATGCTATGGATTCAAGAGAAGTGCCAGTTGTTGGAACTATCAGAGCATTGCCTTATAAATTGACTCAGTACCCTGAAAAGAATTTAGTCATGACTGTATTAGTTGCAGACATCCCACCTCATTTTGGGATGCTCTTGTCAAGAAAATGGAGTGCATCAATGTGGGGTAACATGCAATGTGATTTGTCATTTGCTACTTTCTCCATTGATGGTAAGGATGTCAAAACTGAAAGAGGATCAAAAGTACCTCATATGATTGAGCATGGCCCAATTGAGAATATGATATGTTTTATTGACGGTGGTATAAATGAATTCAGGGTTGAGGAATTTCCTAGCAATTGTGATAAGCCTACTGCATTGATTGATACAGAAATAAAACAATTGTCAGAATCTGATGACTTATGGACTATGTATTTTGACGGTGTAAGTTCAAAGGAAGGCTCTGGTGCAGGTGTTTTGTTACGATCACCAAGTGGAAAGACATTCAGGTTCTCTTTTACTTTGTTATTTGAATGCACAAATAATGTGGCAGAGTATGAAGCCTTGTCATTGGGGTTGAGATTGGCTGAAAAACATGGGATCAAGAAGCTCAAGGCAATTGGGGATTCTGAGCTTGTGGTCTCCCAAGTTAGATCCAAGTATGTATCAAAGAACAAGAGGTTGAAACAGTATAGGAATGTTGTTTGGGATGAATTGGAGAGCTTTGATGCATTTGGCTTAGGATGGATGGAGAGAGGTCAAAATAAAGTGGCAGATTTATTAGCCAATATTGCAGTAAAACCAGATGATATGACTTATATTGGAATTTCAAAGGTTGAGGTGCAAACTAGGCCATCTGTCCCTGATAACATAAAAAATTGGCAAGTTTTTGATAATGATGATGATATATTAAGGTTTTTGAATTGTGTGGGTGAATATGAAAATCAAGAAATTGACTTTGGAGCTTTTGTTGAAAATGTTGATGGTAAGGATACTATATTTGGAAATCAGGTCATTCAGTTAAAGACAAACACAATTCCCAAGGGTCTAGTTGTACTAGAAAGAGTTTTTGATAATCAAGATAAGACAAAGGCTAATCATACTGTTTCCCATCCTGATGACTTGGAAGAGATAAATCTTGGAACATAAGCATCCCAAAAGAAGGTGTATATTGGAAAGAAAATGTCACCAAAAGTGAGAATGATGCTAATTGACTTATTAAGGAAGTTTAGGCATGTGTTTGCATGGTCCTATGATGATCTTAAGGCATACAGGGAGGATCTTTTCCAACATGAGATTCCTTTGCGTGATGATGCCAAGCCATTCATACAAAAGCAAAGGCCTATTAATCCCACCTTGGCCCCCAAAATGCAAGAAGAATTAATGAAACTAAGGGATGCAGGGATCATCAAGCCAATCAGACATTCGTCCTGGGTATCAAACTTGGTACCAGTAAGGAAGAAAAATGGAGACATCAGGTTATGTGTAGATTTCAAAAATTTGAATGTCTTCATTAAAAGACAATTATCCATTACCAAATATGGAAGCCATGTTGCAAAGGGTGACATGCTGTGAATTGATGTCTATGATGGATGGTTTCTCTGGTTACAACCAACTCATGGTCAAAGAGTCTGAGCAGTTTAAGACAACTTTCACTACACCATCGGGAACATATGTTTATGTAAGAATGCCATTTGGTCTAACAAATGCAGGGGCTACTTTTCAGAGAGCCATGGATGTGGCATTCTCAGATCTCAATAACTTGTTTTTGGTGATCTACCAAGATGACTTGACAAAATATTCTAAAAAGGAAGAGGGTCATTGTGAGCATCTAGAGAAGATATTCATTAGAGCTTTGGAGTATGACATTTCTTTGAATCCAAAGAAATGTGCGTTTGGAGTACTAGAGGGAAAATTATTGGGACATATCGTTTCCAAGGATGGAGTAAAAATTGATCCAAAGAGGGTAATTGCAATAGATAAAGTTCCACAACCCCGAAATGTCAAAGGAATACAATCTTTCTTTGGACAAATAAACTTCTTAAGGAGGTTTGTGACAAATTTTGCTGAGACAGTTCGCCCTATTTCCAAAATGCTCAAGAAAGGAGCCAAGGTTGAATGGGATGAGGAGTCTATGCAAACTTTCCAGGCCATTAAGCAAGCAATAAAGGAGGATCTTGTGTTAAGAATGCCTGATTTTTCCAAACCTTTACAGATTTTTTCATTTGATTCTTTCCACACAATTGCAGCTGTGTTGTTGCAAAAGAATGCAAAAGGTTTCGAAAGCCTATAGCCTTTTTCAGCAAATCTTTACAAGTTGCAGAACTTAAGTATGATATAAATGAAAAAAATGCATATGCACTGGCAAAAGCAGTAAAAGCTTTTAGGCCTTATTTGATGGGAGCTACTGTAATTGCCTATGTGCCTAGTGCTGTTGTTAAGGACATTTTCACACAACAAGAAGTGTCAAGAAGAAGGTGTAGGTGGATGAATAGAATCCAGGAATTCAATATTGAGGTCCAAATTACTAAACTGGTGAGAGGACAAGGATTGGACAAGCTTATGACCCAAATTAATTTGGAAACAAATCAGATAAATTTGCTAGAAGAGGAAAATAGATCACACATATGTGATATGGAGCATTCTGAATGGTATAAAGATGTGGTATATTATTTGCAAAGAATGAAATGTCCTGACAATTTGAGTGAAAATGAGAAAAGAACATTGAAGTTACATTCTATCAAATATTTTATCATAGCTGGAAAACTCTGGTGGAGAAATGGAGAAGGTGTCATGCTGAAGTGTGTTGACCAAGATCAAGCATGGGAACTCATGAGTGAGATGCATGGTGGAGTTTGTGGAGGGAAGTGGAGGGAATTATATGGCTAAAACAACTGCATATAAGATAATGAGGGATAGATTTTGGTGGCCTACTATTTTTAAGGATGCACACAAACTAGTGAAGACATGTGATGCTTGTCAACGTTTCTTTGGTAAGTTAAAATCCTCTGGTAACTTGCCCTTAAAACTAGTTATAGTACAAGCTCCATTCCAGCAGTGGGGTATTGATTTTGTAGGAGAGATAGCATGTAAATCTAGTGGAGGTCACTAATGGATATTGGTGGCCACTGATTATTTTACCAAGTGGGTGGAAGCAATTCCAACAAAGAAAGCCACTAGTAAAGTGGTAATTGATTTCTTGATGAGTAACATATTGACTAGGTTTGGATGTCCAGAAAGGATTGTGTCAGACAATGCAATTTGTTTTAGATATGAGGAATACATAGAATTTTGTGAGAAGCATGGCATCCAAATCTCTTATTCCTCACCATATCACCCACAGGGAAATGGACAGGCAGAATCAAGCAATAAAAGCTTGATGAAGATCATTAAAAGAATCCTAGATCAGAATTAAAGAGCTTGGGATTCTAAGCTGAGATTAGTAGTCTGGGCAAATAGGGTAACTGTGAAGAAGGAAATAGGTTGTGCCCCATTTGACTTGGTTTATGGGATAAATGCGAGGTTTCCCAAAAACAACCTGATGGAAATGTATAAGTTTGTCTAGATGTATGATAATGAAATTGATGATGAGATGCTATTGAGGGTGGAAGCTCTCATAGAGTTAGATGAAACTAGGAGGGAAGCTCAAAAGAGAAATGCAAAATTGCAGTTGCAAATAAAGAATCTGCATGAAAAAAGGGCAACTGCAAGGAATTTCAAAGATGGAGATTTGGTTTTAATGTGGAATGCCAGATTAGAAGATAAAGGGAAACATGGGAAATTTGATGCAATCTGGTTGGGTCTATTTTTGATAAATGGTAAGTGGGGTGAAGATTCATACTTCCTCCAAAATATGATTGGGGATATTCTTGAACTTCCAGTTAATGGATAGTTCTTGAAGTTGTACTTCACTTGAAGTGTGTTTTTCCATGAACAATAGTTTAGGTTTGTATGTTTTGTATATATTTTGTACATAGTTTGGGTTGTTTTGTCCAAACAATCCCTTTTTGGTCATCTCCGCGTCTTGGTTTGCTCTACCTGAGATTCTGAATTCTGACTTCATCCCAGTGGAATGAACATCCCCAACTACAGCCACTGATGGAACTTCAAATTTTTGCTCCTTGCGTTCTATTCCTGCCCTGCCTCATGTTACTTGTCTTTCATGGTGTTAGAATTTTCCTAGGGTTGGGGGTTTTAGCTTTATTTTCATGTAAAACCCTTGTGTTTATTTTACGCCTTGGTTGAGATATTTTTTGCTGTTACCTTTTGAAGGGTTTTAAAATGACTTATGTCCTATTGTTTAATCTAGGTTGGGTCCCTTTGGTCTTAATATTTTAATTCCTTTGCGAGGTTTTATTTTCCTAAGTCTTGGTTGGCCCCGTGTTTCATCGTTTAAAAACAACTCATGTCATTGTTTACCATCTTCCTAGTGATGTCCCCTTTTCCTTTTAATAAATGTTTTATTTTGCAGAGGGATAAAATTCGTGTGACCGTTGATCAACTGTGGTTTGATCTCAGCCGTTGCCCACCATTCCACGATGACCCCACCACACTACTTTGGTTGATTGCGATATCACGGGTGGGTGTCACATGGATTTCCTTGGTAGCGTATGGTATGGTGGGCCCCTTATTGTCATGTTGGCAATTGTGTCAGCTTGTTTTGAAGGCAGTCGTTTGATGATTTGATCAAATTGAAGGATCGACAGCTAAAATTTAAATCTGCATCAAATATGGTTGGAGTCATTCGTGCAGTGCATGAGTGAGCTTTAATGGAGGATGAGACACTTGATGGCATGATTTGATCAAAATAAAATCAATTCTCTTGCTTTATTTGTATCACAAAGCATTCAAGTATTTTGCGAAGCAGTCTTAGAGCTGAAAGCGAAGTTGTGAGTCTTTGTAGCCAAAATTTGGGATTTCTGCAAGCACAAAGCCATGAGTTAATTTATTTGTTTCCTGGTTACTCTTCACTTGAATTTGGGTAAATATTTGTTGTACTTGTCATAGGGCTTGTTGATAAACATTTTAGGGCTATAGTTTAATTAAATTGTGAGAAATTGTAGTATTTTGTTCTGTAATTTCATATCTCTGGTTAGTCCTAGCTGTTTGAAGTGTGAAGTTGTAAAGAGGCCCTAGTTTTTCCAAGATGGCACCACCAAAGCAACATTCTGGCTGTAGACACCTAAAAATGACCTAGGCCTGCAAGCTTCATTTTTACCACTTTCGTCCTAGCATAATTATGTCATTTAATTATGTCCTTGGTCCACATTCGACTATTGATTAAATAATTCATAATTATTTAATTAATTCATGTCATTTATTCTTCATGATTATTAAATAAATAAATTTTATTTATTTATTAAATACGTCATTAATTGTCTAAGTCTTCCCTTAATTAGATAAATTTCTTAATTTATTTAATTCTCCTTTGTCATTTATTTCTTCTTGATTATTAAATAAATAAATTTCATTTATTTATTAAATACGTCACTAATTGTTTTAATTAAATAAATTGTTTAATTTATTTAATTAATTGGTCTTATCTGCTAAATTAAATAATTAAATTTAATTATTTAATTGTCAATTAATATTCTTCTCATTTTAAATAAATTAAATTATTTAGAATGTCATGTCAATCTTAACTGTCAGTCCTTTTTGATAAATAATCTGAAAAAGATTATTTATTATCTCTCAATATCTATAATTTGAATTATTTTAATTCAATTAGTAATGAATATTCTAAAAATCAAGCAATCGGGCAGATTCTTGATTTTTCCAAATCTTATCTTCAGTTCACATCTTATCTCTTTGATTTTTCGAATCTTGTAAATCAGGCAGTATTATCTTCTTGATTTTTCAAAAATCTTTATTTCTTTAATTAGTTTCCTCATTTATTCTCCACTGTCGATCCGATTTTATTCTGACCGTTCGATTAAAGATTTTTCCCTAACCCTAATTAGGGATTCTCAGGTTTAATCTGGATCGTTCATTTTAGGTTCTTGTCAATGATTTATCTCGTCCGTCCGTTCGAAATGGCCTTTTCTATAAAATGCCATCTTCTTCTCATTTTTGAGGACACACATTTGGCGTAATTACTATAGGCATTTATTTATTTACTCTCACATGTTCATGGTCATAGGCAATCTTAGTATTTCAATTTTGGCATTATTTTAGACATAGGCATTGGCTTGTAGACATAGTCATTTAGGCATATCAAATCCTTCAAATCTTGTTGTAGGGCTTAAGCATTTTAGATTGCTCGATTGACGAATCTAAGGGCAACATTATCCAGCAAGCAAGAAGGTATTACGAAAGGGAATCATGGAGGTATCAACAATCAGGTATAATTGTTCTTTCATCTACTTTCTTTGTGTTTCGTAAAATCTTTGGGTTTTCGATTATTATTTATTGTTTATTACTAACTCTCCAAATCTGAAGAAATCCCTGATTACATTGGTGAACCTGACTCCGTTTTGCTTGTTTCTGTACGGTTTTTTTGTTGTTTTCTATTGTTTTGTAGGTACAGGTATGGATCAACGCAACTATTTTTTTTAACATCGCGACGCATTTGTGCGTCGCGACGCATCTGTTGATAGAAGCGACGCAATCGACCTGACAATCCGCAACTGACATCCCGAACGACGCATTTGATCTCCTGAGCCGCACTTGAAGACCCGAATGACGCATCTGCCCTGTCGAGCCGCAACTGTCTGGTAGAATTTTCTTTCAGTTTTGCCATTTTGATTCTCAGATTTTTGGGTTTTTCTGGTTACTGGTTTTCTGGTTTTCTATTTTTTCTATTTTTTTTATTCCTACATGTTAACTAGATTAGATTTTTCTTGTGTTACTAATCTTTTCTTGTAGCGTGTGGCAATCCTCATTCGTTTGTCGAAGACTATTGCATAAGAGACTACTAATATTCATTGTTTGCAGATTCACATGTCAAAGAAGGAATAACAAAACTTTGTGCTTGTTTTTCTTAGAGTAGAAACATTTGAGTTTGGTGCATATAAAATGAAATCATGTCTTTTATGCTTGATTGTGATTGTGGGATGGTAGGTGAGTATGCTCTCACTTGGTGAAAACCTCGTGATCAGAAAACCAGACCCATTCTTTTCCGTTATATTACCCTTCACGATTCGGTATATTAGAGTATCCTCTCCCCTTGCACATTCGTGCGATCCTAGGTGTAAGAGAAATGGTTACTGACTCTAGAACTTGGGCCTGTTCTGGTGGGAAAAAGTACTCACCCCAGGACGACTCAGACCGGTAGCACCCTGACACCGAGGGACTTCCAGCTGGTATAGAAAAGTGGGTTCTTGGGGAAAGCCCAAGAATCACGAGCGTGGTTCCGACAAGATGGATCCGAAAGGGGACTCTCGCCGCATGGATCACGCCCCACGAACGGAATGCCCAAATTAAAAACCTCTTATCTTAGTGTCTAACCATTCTATTGGCCGTTGCTTGGTATAGTGTAGGGTACAGTATCATGCTCGAAGACACTCACTACTGATCCCCTTGAGTAGAGATAGAAATTCTTGGGATGTCACTACCCAAAGAATCTGAATTTGGTGTGCTCGAATGACGTTAATGAGCCATGGAGGGGAGCCAATGCCACCAAAATTCTAAGCTATCCGCTCTCGAGAAGGAAAGGTGTTTATCACCAATCCGGGGTATAAAGGTGGGCTATACCAAGTATACAAACCCTTGGCCTCTTGGCCTTTTTAGGATCGTGCTTATTTGATGTGTGTTTGGTTACATTCAAAACGCTGTGTTTCTCAAGTGTATTCTGGTTCTGTCACAGTTCAAACAAAACATTCATCAAACAAGTCAAAACTTCCATCAAAACAACAGGAAAATCATGTTGAAACTAAACTGAGTCGCATCTGTCAAATCGCAAGTGATTTTCTGCGACGCAACTGATCTGTTAAAATGCATCTGAAACCTGTAATGACGCATCTGTAGGCATTGCGACGCATCTACCAACTTAAAAGCCGCATATGCTAAATCGAGCCGCATTTGACAGTGAGAAAGCCGCAATTGCAAAACTGAACCGCATTTGCCAAACTGTGATGCATTTGCTAAACTGTGACGCATTTTCCAAACTATGACACATTTGCTAAACTGTGATGCATTTGATCTATGTCATATCATGGTGTTTGTTGGCCATTACAACAGTTTTCCCAATGATGATTAAGAGCAATAAATATTAAAAGTCCTACAGTAAAGTTTTGAAGGATTTGGTCTAGGAATTAACATGCATTTTTCATAGGGCTCATGTCTTCCCTTCTTCGATCTAGTCATCTTCTCTCATCAGTCTCATCATCTTCTCTCGTCCATCCCACGATGATATCCTGTGACATCCAAAAACATAAGTGCATACATAATCATATACATTGCATTAGGTCCATACATACATCATCCATGGCATTAAATCTTATACATAAGCACAAGCATTGCATTAACATAATCATCAACATTGCATCTTTTACATAAATACATCATACACATTATTAACATAATCATATAAAAATGCATTGCATCATCATGGCATCAAAATCACAAATAGGCATCATAGGACATACATGGCATCATAAGTTCAACATCATACATGTCATAATACATAAAGCAAAGAGCATCACATAATACATGTAGGCCACATCAAAATTGCATAATCATATAGAATCATCTCAAAAGGTACAATGTCACAGGATAGAGTCAACAGATATCCCAAAAAAATGGAGCTCGTAGGCTCATATAATATACATAATGTGTCATAATACAAAATGCCCCTAGGGTAGGCCCTCGTCATCCCCTCGAGGTGAAGAATGTGGTGGAGGCAACTCTGTCACGGGTGCTGAAATAGTAGGTGGTCCTGTAGCAACCTCTGCCTGTGCCACTGTCGGAACTGAGAAGGCAGGTGTTATCTCAACAGTATAAAACACTCGTGAAGTCATTGTGGCTGGACTCTGAGAAGTAGAAGGATCAACTACCGGCGGCTGTACCTAGCCTGGCCTTTGCACTGAACCAGTGGAACCATGACTGTGCCCTGAATGGTGACCCAGAGTGTGCTTGCGCAAATGATGGGACCTGTGCCCTGAAGTATGTCCTGTCGAGGTAGACCCTCCGACACTGGTATGGCTCCTGGTACCACTGCCACTACCTGACCTATGCCCACTGCCTGTCCTCGTCTGTGATTGGGACAAGGTAGGGTCTCGTCGCTCTAGCGGCACTGCCTACTCATAGAGAGTCCGGTACTGCCCCAATCTCGTGCTAACTCTGGCTAGCTCTCAAGCCATGTCTCCCATAGGTCCTGTACACAAGGCTGCAAACTCAGTGCACCACTGGGCTGCATCCTGCTGGTGGATCACCGCCTGATCCCGTTCTACCTGGGCCACCTCCAAAGCTGACTGTAGAGACCTGACCTGTGCCAAGCTAGCGTCCAATCTCTCCTAAAGGTCTAGCACCCTCTAATCTGCTATGGCATCTGGCGGCAACCCTGAAGTGGATGGTATCTCCTCCTCCCCCTCCACCATCTGTCATCTGAGAAGTCTCTCGACCTCACCTATGGCATCATCCTCCTCGTCAGCATCATCATCCTGCCCTGCCACCTCCTCCTCCTGCCCACCCACCTCCACCTCCATCTCTGGCATATCCTCATGCCTCTCTGCCTCCGCCTCCTCCTCATGTCTCCTCACATCCTCCTCCTCTCCCCTCACCTCCGCATCCTCCGCCTCTCCCCTCACCTCCACATCCTCCTCCTGTCTCTCCCCCTCGACCTCCTCCTCCTGTCCACCCACTGCCCTCTCCTCCTCCTGTCTCTCCTCGCCCTCTCCCTCCTGTTTGGGCTGCTCCTCACCCTCACCCTCCTCACCAACCTCTGGGATGGCATCTAATGCCACCCTCGCCACTCGTGGGCGTACCCTCCGGACCTGTCGCTGCCCATCTCACTGTCGCCTCCGCCCATCTCTGCCATCATCTCCTCCCCGGCCTCCGTCCTTGCCTCCGTCTCCACCCCTGCCTCCATCCCTGCCTCCACCCCTGCCTCCACCTCTCCCTCCGTCATCACCAACCCGACCTCCATCTCTGCCCCTGCCTCTGTCATCCCCACCCCTCCCTCCATCTCCATCCCTGCCTCGGCCTCTGCCTCTGCCTCTGCCTCCATCTCTGCCTCTGCGACCTTGTCTGACCCGTGGCACTCGCGGAATGACTGACCGCCTATCAACTGGGGCTGGCCCGTCCGGATCTGTCAAGGGCACTGGTCAGCGTGCCTGCCACCATAGATCATATGCTGGTGTCGTACCAGGATCTGCTGCTCCTCCTCTCCAACCCTAGGCCTAGGCTACTAACCCGTCTATCTACTGTGTCGCAAAGGCCACTGGAATGGCCAGACCCCATGCATACTCTCTGGATGACCTGGCATACTCTGTTGTCCCCACGGGCACATCCTGCTGCTCGCCAAACTGTCTCAATACATGATGTGGCAGGTACATCTCAATGATCAAGGACATCTGTACTGTCTTGCCAATAAGATATATGTACTGTCTACAGAAGCTGAGATGCTTGTCCTCATCATCCCATGCCTCACAATCCATGTACGGCCTCCAGATGAACGTCACCATGGTATCAATCCAATGCCACCACCACCCTGTCTCGCCCATATGGGTCTGCTGTAATGCGCCGGCATAGTAGTACAAGTAGGGCATCCCCTCAGCTAGCTGCGGTCTCTCAATAGGAGGGCGGAATATGGCAATGTGCTCCCATGCCTAGATCATCATAAGAGTAGTCCCACAGGAGATACTCTCTCCTCTCCTGTACACGACGTCGTGAAGCTGATGGTAAAGCATCCCTAGCAGACAAGGACCCCATGCATAAACTGTCCTGTCCCGTCTCATGCCGACCAGGACGTGCCCCCAACCAATTGGAAATCCATCACCTCGCTAGTCAGGAATCAGGATACCTGCAATCATCGTCGCCAAGAATGCATCGAAGCACCCATAGTGCTCTACTAGGAACTCCCAATGGATCTCATAACCCTGAATGCCGAGTTCAGCAACCTGATCTTGATAATACGCACGAAAGGTCTGCTCGCCATGACGTGGATCATACACAATCCTCTCCCCTCGAATAGGAATCCAGAGAATATGGTAGACATCCTCTAGGGTAATGGTGGCCTCACCCGTCGGTAGGTGGAAAGAACAGGTCTCGGAGTGCCACCGCTCGCACAAGGCAGTCAATAGTCCCCTGTTCACCCGAATGGCGGGCATGAACGCAGCATAAAATAGACCTAGTCGCATCAATCTCCGCCACTCTCGTGGGCCCAGCTGATCAGCAAACCGAAAGGTGGTCGGTCTGCTCTCTCTCGTGTAGATAGGGGCAAGCTACCTCTGCAAAAAGACGAACACTGCATCAACACTTCTAGAACAAATGTCAACATCATGAAAGGCAACTAAGGGCATGAAAACATCAAAACAAGTTTTATTAAGGAAACAGGCAATTGCATCCCAACCAGGAAAATGCGTCGCAAACAAGCAATTGCGTCGCGAAAACACAAATGCATTGTTCAAAACATCAAGTGCGTCTCGACATGATAATTGCGTCTTAATAAGACACTTGCGTCACAAAATTTTGCGATTGCATCGCAACATGGCGATTGCAACACCGTAATACAATTGCGACAGTCAAAATAGCGTTTGCGTCACAAATTATCAATTGTGACTTTCCGACGGTCATTTGCGAGTCGATAAGTCACTTGCGTCGCACGACTTATCATATGCGACGCAAACCACCGGTGCAGCCGATTTGGTCTTGGCACTTGCGTCGCGACGCATCAATTACGTCGAACGCGATGGAAATTGCGGCTTATGTGAACGCATATGCGTCGCGGCGCATTCGTTGACTACCCTAGAAAGCATTAAATAGCATGTAAAATGATAAAATGACAAAGTGAGTTTAAGATACATACCGCCGGCTCTGAGCCCTCTGGCCGTCTGAAGGTCCTCACGATCTCTCTGCGGTGCTCTGACACTGGAATAACCATCCTCGCTGCTGTGCCTTTCGCTCTGAGCTCTCAAGTTTCGCAAGGTAAATAGTAAAAGTGAATTGACTTTACCCCCTTTGTCAACCTATTTATAAGGTCAAAATGACATTTTCAATATTGGAGGCTCACTTGAACACCCTTGACTTCCTCGTAAGTTGCTTTAAAAATGTCAAAATCCGAAACCGACTGCGCCGTTATTTTTCTGGTCATCAATTTGATTTATCGGGACCCTTTGCAATTTTTTCTAGCACCGACTCAAAATTTGAAAATTTTCCGAGGGGGCAATGATACTCCGTACCCTCGCTGGGGCATATTCTTGGCTTATTTTTCTTTGTCACAATGCGACATGCTACATTATGACAAAGAGGGGCAAAATGTAGACACCTAAAAATGACCTAGGCCTGCAAGCTTCATTTTTACCACTTTCGTCCTAGCATAATTATGTCATTTAATTATGTCCTTGGTCCACATTCGACTATTGATTAAATAATTCATAATTATTTAATTAATTCATGTCATTTATTCTTCATGATTATTAAATAAATAAATTTTATTTATTTATTAAATACGTCATTAATTGTCTAAGTCTTCCTTAATTAAATAAATTTCTTAATTTATTTAATTCTCCTTTGTCATTTATTTCTTCTTGATTATTAAATAAATAAATTTCATTTATTTATTAAATACGTCACTAACTGTCTTAATTAAATAAATTGATTAATTTATTTAATTAATTGGTCTTATCTGCCAAATTAAATAATTAAATTTAATTATTTAATTGTCAATTAATATTCTTCTCATTTTAAATAAATTAAATTATTTAAAATGTCATGTCAATCTTAACTGTCAGTCCTCTTTGATAAATAATCTGAAAAAGATTATTTATTATGTCTCAAAATCTATAATTTGAATTATTTTAATTCAAATTAGTAATTAATATTCTAAAAATCAAGCAATCGGGCAGATTCTTGATTTTTCCAAATCTTATCTTCAGTTCACATCTTATCTCTTTGATTTTTCGAATCTTGTAAATCAGGCCGTATTATCTTCTTGATTTTTCAAAAATCTTTATTTCTTTAATTAGTTTCCTCATTTATTCTCCACTGTCGATCCGATTTTATTTTGACCGTTCGATTAAGGATTTTTCCCTAACCCTAATTAGGGATTCTCAGGTTTAATCTGGATCGTTCATTTTAGGTTCTTGTCAATGATTTATCTCGTCCGTCCGTTCGAAATGGCCTTTTCTATAAAATTCCATCTTCTTCTCATTTTTGAGGACACACATTTGGCGTAATTACTATAGGAATTTATTTATTTACTCACATGTTCATGGTCATAGGCAATCTTAGTATTTCAATTTTGGCATTTTTTTAGACATAGGCATTGGCTTGTAGACATAGTCATTTAGGCATATCAAATCCTTCAAATCTTGTTGTAGGGCTTAAGCATTTTAGATTGCTCGATTGACGAATCTGAGGGCAACATTATCCAGCAAGCAAGAAGGTATTACGAAAGGGAATCATTGAGGTATCAACAATTAGGTATAATTGTTCTTTCGTCTACTTCCTTTGTGTTTCATAAAATCTTTGGGTTTTCGATTATTATTTATTGTTTATTACTAACTCTCCAAATCTGAAGAAATTCCTGATTACACTGGCCAAATTGACTATTTAAGTAGAAACCTGTACGATGATTTCCTGGATCAATTGCCCCAGTCAACGAATGCTAGAAAGAAGGGATTGGTTCTGATGCGAGGAAAAATCTTGGGGGAGGGGTTGGTATATAATTGCTCCAACATAGCCAATGCTAGGGTCCCTCTCACAGGCTTGGAAATGTTCAAATTGTGGTATGGACAGAGGAATTTTCCTCACCCCTTTTCAAATGGCTGGATGTATGATGTGGGGAAGCTGGTGGTACTAAATGTGTTCCCTGATGTAGACCTGCTTAGAGTAGTGGCCGCAAGATATGACCCTATCATATGAGTAATCAGGGATAATGATGGAAGGGTTTTGTTAAGCATTAACAAAGATGAAGTCCAACAGGTTTTTGACTTGAGTGAACCGAGTGAATATTTGGTTCCTATTAATCTTGGGGAAATGAAGCAGGAATATTCAAAGTTGAAGTCTCTTTTTTAGAGCTAAGTTGCTTCCACCTCATCTGGCTAGGGCAGGAGGTTCAAGATTTCATATTAGCCCCAGTGATCAAGAACCTTTCAGATAAAACTGTTTTGCAAATCATTTCTTGGCCACTTTTTATTCATTATGGCATATTTTGGGTTTCAATCCTGGTATGGTGATGCCCATTGCATACATGTTCATGGGGATGCAAATACAACACCCTAACTTCTCTGTGATTTATGACTTTGTTTCTTTCTTGGCTGAGAGAATACATGAAGGGTTGTCAAAGTTGCAAAAAAATGATACCGACTCTCAATTCTTTTGGTATTCTATGTTGATGTATATGTTCTTATGCAAGAATGCTGAATTTTTCTCTAAGAAGATGGAATTGAGGCAATCGTTTGATGGAGAAAGATTGACAGTATAATTATGGACTACAAATTTATCTTGCAATAAGGAAAGCACTAGTTATGTGCAATTTGATAATTGCTTTGCTTCCAGATTGAGCACTAGATTGATGGTAAATGTACCCAAGATCCCTGAGGAATTGCATGATTTCCTCAGACCAAAGGGGAGGAAGCCAGAAATGAAAGTCTGCCATAACTGGGGTGACATTATCTCATACCCAGTCAGCACTGTTTTGAGGGTATATGGTTTTCAAGGAACCCACTATATACTGCCATACAATGTGCCACTAAGAATGGGGTTTGCAGAAGTTATGTGGTAAATAGGTTGTATCCATGAGGACAACCTCACTGGGAGGTGTAAGGGAACCTTTTTCCCAGATTATACAGTGGTGTCTTATTTTGCTTTTTTAGAAGGAGGTTGGGTGCATTTTGGGAAATTCTTTGATGATTACCATTTGAAATATGGCCCAAAGCGGCAACATGATCCTGAGGGTTTCTTTTCCCTTTTCATACAAAGAATAAAGGGTGGCAAGTTTTTGCATGAGTTCAACTTTCTTGAGGACTTGATTAGAAATGAGTTTGATCTAAATAGGCAGGAGTTGAACAAGGAGAAATGGGTAGCTTATGATAAGCTATTAGATATTGTGCACAAAATGGATCTAAAGTATGATCCATTGTTGGAGTTCAGTCCATACCATAAGAAAATTAAATTTCTAGTGGAGAAATTCAAGGAAATTATGGGCACCTTGAGGACCAAAAAGATAAATTTAGAATTGAGTCTGGGTGTACAAGAACAAGGTGCAAGACCAATTGAAACAAGGCCAACATATTAGCCTATAGGAAGAAGGCCCATTTACAGAAGGAAAAGGGATGACAGTAGTGATGAGGAAGAAGTGGATAGAAAGGGGAAGCAAATAATGAAATTTCCTTCATAGCCAGGTCCAAAATTCAAAGTGCCTAGGGAAATTAAAATAATTGATTTAGAATAATCACCAAAAGATAGTCCCTCATCACCACCATCCAAGCCAATCCCTAAAAGGCATAGAATTGATCAACCACAGGAGGATCTGATGGATGAAATTGTTGTTACTGATCATGACATGCAGGTTGGTATGCTTTCCCCTCTTAGGCAAGCTGAAATGGTTTTATTTGATTTGGATATGAAAGGAAAATGTGTACAAGATGCAAGGATGGAAGCATGCAAGGAGTTTCTAGATGACAATGCATTTGTGAAAACTTTTGTATTCTTGCAATTGGTATGGATGATGAAATTTGAAGAATATCAAGATAAATGTAAGAAGAGAAGAGAACTAAGACCTGATAGGTCAGACTAGGAGGATGATGAGGAAGTGAAAGTTGAATTAATGGAAGAATTCAAGAACATCACCCCTGAGGAATGTAGAAAACTAGTGAGTCAGGTTGGTGCATTGATTCTGCCTGAATGGGACATTGCAGATGTTGTAGCATTTAATGCTATTCTAAAGTCCAAGAATCCCTTGCAAGAGTTTGAAGAAGAGGTCAAGTCAACACTGCACGACTCTACCTTCAATGAAGAGTATGAAACCTTGGCAATTTGGGCATTGGCCCCACAAGGGAGAAAGCCAGATGTTTTTGAGATCAACCCAAATTTAAGAGGAGGGCTAATAATAAAGAGAGCTTCAGAGACCTCAACCACCGAGGCCACTAATTTGATTGTGAACGTGGCTAAATTGGTCCAAAAGACTGTTGAAAGGGAGGAGGCCGAAAAGAGGAGCCTAATGGAGAAGTATAACCTTTTGATTGAGGAATACAATAAGATGCAGCTGAAGAATGTTAAGCTGCAGACTGAGGTGGAAAGGTTAAGGTATAAATAGATTGGGGAGACATCAAGTGCTCCAGGAATTAGTTCATTGCCTTCCACATCAGGGTTAGTGCCTCTTACTTCTCCAATTGTTTCCACACCAAGGTCTCCCAGTCAGAATCCTTCCTTCACCCCTTCTTTAGAGGAAATTGATGAAGAAATAGAATGCTCTGTGGATTCTACAAAGAAGCAGCTCATGCACAAAATTAATGAATTACAGGAATCTTTGAAGGTAAGTGAGGAAGGATCTCTTTCAAAGTAAAAGGAGATTGTTACTGCTATCTTGAGATATTTAAATGAGAGGGTTGATAATAAATTTCCATCTATACATTCTTTATATTCTTTATTATTAGATGCAATAAAGAATATTGATAGGGATCAAGAGGTAGTGATACCATTGATTGAAATTGGACCCCTAGGGCCAGTGATTTAGATGTAATGTATAAGGCCTCAAGGTTTGATACAAATAATAGGCCCCAATCATTAAGGCCTACTCAAGTATTAGTTAAATCACTGCAAGGTTTTTCAGACCCTACCAGATGATTTGAGTAGGAAGATCAGAGAATTGGTGAAGAATTTTAATGATTGGGGTAACACATTGTTACCTTATATAATTGATGAGCAGGGGAAAATCAGGTCACTCCAGCAATGGCAGGATCAAGCAA
Organism: Sequoia sempervirens; assembly: GCA_007258455.2. Taxonomy (NCBI): domain Eukaryota; kingdom Viridiplantae; phylum Streptophyta; class Pinopsida; order Cupressales; family Cupressaceae; genus Sequoia; species Sequoia sempervirens. The sequence continues at coordinate 41,446,630 of VDFB02000009.1, forward strand.
GTGAGTTCATCAATGATCAAATTAAATTAATTTGTGATGACTCATATTATGATTTTTTGGTGAGTTGTATGGATAAAATCATTAGTACCAGCTCATTTTTGGAATCTTTTGAAAGAGATGCAAATCAAGTAGTGGTAAAATACACACCTTATAGTGGCAAGGTGAATGAGATAATTAATTTTGACTGGCTGACTGATGAAGAATACCAAAAATGGGTAACTAAATATTTGGTTGAGGAAGAATAAAAGGGTGGGTTGCTAACAGTTGGCAAGTCAGATGTTGCAGTTACAACGGATTCCAGTTTTGCTTTGATGGAAGCCTTGGTGCGGGATTCTCAAGGTCTTTGTTGCTGCATCGAATTTTCTTAACGGGCAGGATGAACCAAAATATTTTCTAGGGTGATGGTTGTTGAAACAATTTTTGGAATATCACTAGGTGTGCCAATTGGCTAGTGACATGTGTACTTTTTGGCCCGATGCTTTTTTTCTCCATTTTCTATAAGAAGGATTTCAAGGCCAGAAGTACGGGTTAGCAAGTTAGATAGTTTTGGGTCGAGTCTAGGTGAAGTTGCAAAACAAATTGTAAAGTTTGATGGTTTTAGAGAGAAATGCAATTTAGGTTCTGAGTCATTTTGTAATAGGTTTTGAATTTATGGGGATTTAATGTTGTATAACAGTACTAGCATTTGAGTTGAAATGATAAATTCAAGCTTATGTCTCTCCATTGTACGTGCATATCTGAACTTTGAATAATATAACTAAGGGTTGTTTCATTCATCCCACTGTTGTGGTGTGTATGATTCTATTTTAGCTTTAATTCAAGGAATTAATTAAAATGCTTGAATGGGATTATAGGTGGATGTGTTCTGTATAAGGATTGGATAAGTAGTATTGGGTCAGAATACATATTGACGAGATTAAAATGCAATGTTGTCAAGGATTTTATATGTTATGTGTTGAATCTTTCATAAACCCTTAGATGCTTATGAATTTGACTCCTACAATGGATATATGGCACTAATCTAAGTTGTATTTATCCGTATGATTCAGTATTTGTTTGTCTTTGCCTAGAGCTTGCTACAAATTGCAAATCAATTACTATCTTATACTATGGATTGTGTTGTAGTTATCTCATGCTCCAAATAGTTGATATTATCGATGAACATCCAATTCTATTCGATATTATCCTATTGTGTTGAGCTATTAAGTGAGATTATATGTTATTGTTAATGTTGTTTATAATAATGGTGCAGAGGTTGTAAACACATTAAGGGATCACCCTCCTGGGTCTTGCAGAGCTTGAAGTGTAGGAGGCTTTTAAAGTCCTTGTCAGTTGGTCCAGGTCCTTCGAGCTGCCCTTGATTGGAATTGGCAATTCCATAGGTAGATTAGAAGACCAACCTGGTAACGAGTAAAAAAAAAAACCAACACCATGAAACCAAACTGAATCTCTTCTTATCCTCCACCCCAAACCAAAGAAATATTTTATGAATACTCTCAATATTTTCCTAAAACTTTCAAGGCATCTGAAAAAGGTTGAGAGCATAAACTGAGAGATTCTACAATGTGGACTTAATCATCACCAATTTTCTTTCCTGTATGAGCAAAGCACCTTTCCAACCAGCCATCTTAGCTTTGCACTTATCAATCAAACCATTCCAAAAGGATTCAGGGGATGGATTAGCTCCTAAAGGTAGACCAAGATAGGTAGAGGGAAGAGAGCCCACCGAACATTGAAGAATACTAACAATTATTTGCATCGTTCTTTTTGGAGTGTTGAGGAAGAAAATCGTGCTCTTGGGGAGACTCACGAGATGCCCCGAAGCTGCCTCATAATTCTGGAGGGTCATTTTAATAGTCCTGGCTTCCGTAATAGAATCCTCACTTGTGATCAAAGTATCATCAACAAACTGTTGATGCAAACAGGGGGGCGAGGAAGAAGAAGGTCTCAACCCCTTAAGAGATCCTGAAGAGAGCTTCAGTTGTAGTGACCTACCCAGAGATTCAACCAAGATAATGAAGAGGAAGGGTGAAATTGGATCACCCCATCTAACCCCCTAGAGCTCTTAAAGAAATATGAAGGAGAGCCATTAACCAACACAAAAAAGGACACCATCGAAATGAGGCTCTGAATCAGCTTAACAAAATTATCAAAAAAACCAAAAGCATAGAGGATTTTAAATAGAAAAGACCAATTAACCCACTCATAAGATTTAACCAAATTCAATTTTAATAAAAAACTAGTCCTTTTGTTAACCATCAGTGAATGAATTTTTTCATGCACAGTGATAATAGGGTCAAGAATTTTTCTGCCCGCAACAAAGCCACTTTGATGTAGAGAGATGATTAGAGGAAGAACCCTTTGCAACCTAATTTCCAGAACCTTGGAGAAAATATTATAAATTGAATTACACAAGTTGATAGGTCTGAACTCATTGAAGGGCGAGGCCCTAGGGGTTTTCAGAATCAACACCAAGAAAGTAGCATTCAATTCCTTGAGCAGGTATATGGCTGCCAAAAAACTCTTTAGTCGCATCCACCACATCCTTGGAAACAATGGTCAAGAATTCTTGGAAGAAGAACATGGGAAATCCATTAGGGACAGGGTCCTTATTCCCAACAAAGGAGAAAACCTCATTCCTGATTTCCTTCATAGAAGGAATACTATAGAGCATGCGATTAAGATCATTTGTCATAATTCAAGGAATAACATCCAACAACTGATGCTAGGCTTGCAAGGATGCGACAAAATCATCAGTCAGAAGATTAGAAAAGAATGAAATAGTCACCTGTGTGATCTCCTCCTCATTCTCAATCACCCCATTAGCCTAGAGAATATACTTGATACGATTGGAGGCACGATGATTTAGAGTGGTGAGATAAAAGAATTTTGTATTCCTATCACCATAGTTAAGCCACACCACACACAACCTATGCTTCTAGAATTCCTCTTCCGTGGCCACTATATTATGGAGATGAGACAGGATCACACCCTCTTCATTTTCCAAATTAGCATTATAACCCATAGCCTGATGATGCCAAAGGATACCTTATTCCAATTCCTCACATTTTCCTTTACATCAGCTAACTTCTTGGCCACTCAATACATAGCAAATCCATCCACCTGAATGTCGCACCAAGAAGCAAGCTTGACTTTAAAGTCAGGGTGAGACATCCAAATTTTTTCAAACCTGAAGGGGAAAGAGCACCTACGACCAACCACCTCAGTTGACAAATAGATAGGAAAATGGTCTTAACCCAACCTTGTGAGAGTAGAAAGAGAGCAAGCAAAATGAGCCACCCACTCATGAGAAAGGAGGGCCAGATCCAGCTTCACCTGGATCAGAGCATCACCAAACCTACAATTCGACCAAGTATATGACTCCTCGTGTAAATCACTATCAAATAAGGCATTGTCATTAACAAAAGACATCAATTTGAATATACTCTCATCATCAACCTGAGAGCCACCCAACTTTTCAACAAAACTCAATGGATTATTAGAATCTCCCATAACTAGCTAGTGTTTAGAGGGAAAATCAGCTTTAAAGGAAATCAGGTTCCCCCAAAAGTGCTTCCAAGCACTTTTGACATTAGGAGCATAGATATTCGAAGTGACCCAAGAAAAATCACTCCTATTATGATAAAAGGAGGTAGCAATGTGGTTGGGGACCCCAAAGATGGCCTTACCAATGACAAATTTCATATTCTAAAAAGTGGCCACACCCCCAGAAGCACCATCCACATCAAAACCATGAAGGCCACATTCTTTAAAGAATATTTTCTTAAGACACTCCAACCTTTCAATAGGCATTTTCATTTCTTGAATCAATATCACATCTGGTTTATGATCCCTCACTAAGTTAGCAAGGAGATCCTTCTTGTGAGGGTTATTCAACCCTCGTATATTCCATGAGAGAATATTCATAGAGGATTTTGAGATGTTCCCTTAGGACACATCTCAAATAAAGTTTTATGGGAGCCATCGACAATATCAAATTTACTTTCCTTCTCCCTGATTTGAACTAGAGTGGGTCTCCCTCTACCCCTTGGCTCCAAGCCATAGTCAGCCTTTGCACAGTTCCTGGTAGCAACCCCCTGAGGGGATGTGTTCTTCTTTCTGTTTCTATTCTTGACCAAAGAAAAGGGAGGTTCCTTAACCTATAATGAGCTTGCCAACTCACAACCATTGATAGAAGAGGTGAGCACCAAATTTGAAATAGCCCTAGGGGGCTCCTACAAGACTGCCTCCTTACCACTCGACCCCATGATAGAAGAAATGGGAGACACTGCCACTGTCAATGACTCCTTTAAAACTGAAGATGCCATCTCCTTATCCACTTCCTCTACACTTTTAGGAGCCTCCATTTTAGTAGAGGGAAGAGCTTCCTCACTAGCAACCAATTCCCCATCTTCCACCAATTGATTATCCCCTGATGAGAATCAGACTCCCTAAGGAGACCCTGCATCCGCATTCTCTCCTCTCGGAATACCCACCTCCTTACAAGAGGTATCCTTAACTAGCTCATCCAAATTCAAACAATGCTTGGTAGCATCACCCCCTTCCACATCACGAACCTCTAACACTTTTCTTTTCTCCTTCCATTCCATAAGAGGTTGAGCTTGGATTGGTTTGAACTTTGAGGGGCATTTCTTGGCCCAGTGATTGACCTTTTTGCAATGAAAACAAGCAAAAGGGATTGATTTATATTGTAAGATGGGTTAGAAATCAAATAGAATTGATAAAGTGACAGCTAACAGTTCTAAACTATTAACCCACATCCAAACAAGAGAAAACAAAGTAAGCATAAGGAAAATAAAACATTAAATTAAAATACTCCCCATGCTTGAACTTGAATCACTTCTCTTGCTCTCCTATTTCTCCCTTTGCAAATATGCCCTCAGATTTGTAGTGTAACTTGTGTAAATACCTACAAATGATAAGTAGAAAGTTGGAGAAGAATAGCTGTTAAGCTGAAAATGGAGAAGAAAGGTTGCTTTTATAGACAACCATTCGAATGGACGGTTGAGATTAATCTTCTAGAAAGATTCTAAGATCAATGGTCCATAATTGATGCACCAAGAATATGCTATTCTTGGAGGAATCATGACAGGAAGACATGCAAAGACATGCAGGCCATGACAGACATGCAGGCTAGGACAGGCATGCAAGGACATGCAGGCACATGCAGGCTATGACAGGAAATGAATGCTATGATAGGGGATTATGATAGGGCATCTTTGACCAAGTGGTGCATAAATAATTTATTTTAAATTATTTATTCGAAAATGGAGGAAATAGACAAGTGGAAATAAATAATTTATTCAAATAATTTATTTGAAAATGGAGGAAATGGACAAGTGGAAAATAAATAATTTATTCAAATTATTTATTTGAAAATAGAGGAAATGGACAAGTGGAAAATAAAAAAATTATTCAAATTATTTATTCAAAATAGAGGAAATGGACAAGGGAAGATAAAAAATTATTCAAATTATTTATTTGAGAAAATGAAGAGGAGCATTTAATTAAATTTATTAATTTAATTAAATGGAGATGGGAATTGACTCAATAATTTAGATTAACTATTTAATTAGGAGAGGTAGGAAAAGGGATAGTTAAATGATTTTAATAATTATTTAACTATGGAAGAATTAAATAATTACGTATCGATAAATACCAATGGTAATTATTTAACTATAGATGAAAGATGACAAAATAATTAAATAAATAATAATTTATTTAACTATTGAAGAAGATGAAGAAATTAGTGACGCAATTAGTTTATTTAATTGGTCAGGATAGAATAAATATTAGAAAGTGAATTAATTAAATAATTATTAAAAATTATTTAATTAATAGAGGAATATAATCAAACATAATTGAATAACTAAAATTATTCAATTATCGAAGGACGAGGATGAAGAAAAATGACGCTTGAAGGCTTAGGGCACTTTTATGTGTCTACATTTTTCCCCTCTTTGTCATAATGCAACATGTCGCATTGTGACAAAGAAAAATAAGTCAAAGTCATGCCCCAATGCAAAATAAGATGAGGAAGAATGACGAGGAGGGTTATGGTATGCCCCCTTGAGAGGATAGACGGGTTCCAAGAACACGGGTGTGCTCTCAAAATGGATGATAAGACTAGAGGATGAAAGATAGAAGAAATGTTAGCATGGAAGGGGATGGATATTAGTGTGGAAGAGAAGGGAGGATGAAGATGGAAAGCTAGATGAAAAAAAGATAGGGGAACCAACTTTCATGCTTACATTTTCATATTTATCATCATTGGGCAGATTATTGTAATGACCAACAAACACCATGATATGACGTAGACCAAGGTGTGCAAGGTTGTACCATCACTTGACTTAAATAGTCACAAATAAGGATGATCATGACTCATACAAAAAGACACATTTGCCCCAGTATTTTTGTCATAACCAACCGAAAGCAAAAAAAGACAAGAAGGACAAATCATGAAACGTCGTTGCTTCTCTAAATCCTGTTTCCAGGACATCCTCGAGAAACTAGCAATATGATTGCCAAAAAGGACAAAATAAAGCCAAAACCATCATCATGATACGTCACGGATTTTCTAAATCCCAGAGTCAGGACATCGTTGAGAAACTAGTAACATGAGTGTCAAAAGACAAAACAAACGTCATGATACGTCACTGCTTCTCTAAATCCTTTTGTCGGGATCTCATTGAAAAACTAGTAACATGAAGAAAAATCAACAAACAAGTGCCAAGTGTTTGCCAAGTGTTTTAATGTCAAGATGCCTTGTTTGATGTTGAGATGCTAGGGTGTCAAGGTTTTGACGATGCTAAGATGACGAGTGTTGAAGATTGCCAAATTCAGGAAGGACACATCCTGAATAATGTTGATGTCAAGAGGAGAAATCCCCAAAAGTCAAGAGGATCCCTCAAAATGCTAGGAGACAGTGACGATGCCTAGGAAGGACACATCCTAAGGCATAAATGATAGGGGTTTTTCTTTAGAAAGACACATTTGAAAGAACATTGATGTCAAGAGGAGCGATCCTTAAATGTCAAGAGGATTGCTCAAAATGTCGGATGACAATGATGATGCCTAGGAAGGACACATCCTAGGGCATGATTAAATGACGGGCTACCCTTCAAAGGGACACATTTGAAGAGTAAGAAATATTTGACTGGCTTGAATAAGTTTGACTGAGATTGACTGATTTTGATATGCCAAGATGATTGTCATGTTCCATTGACAGATTGTCAAAATTCACTTGGGTAGAT